>CABFWO010001532.1:0-87456 GCA_902155825.1 Timema genevievae | reverse complement strand
ATCACCTAGAACAAAGTGTGGTTTTCACTTTGGTTTTTATATCTTCTGTACAAACAAATTGTGGTGCACTTATTTTAATTCTAACCTCCTTATATCATGTATTTAAATAATTAGCGTAAGTAGTGACCGTAAAAACTATGTCACTGAAAAAAACAAAAAGAAATGGCTATATTTTTTTTAAGTATAGGGGAGAAAATATATATTTATATATTCCTACACTAATAGATAAACTAAATCAAAATGTCACAATTTACTGTAGATAATGATTTCCTAAGGTAGCTCAGAAACACTATACTTTGACAGGGATTCGAGCCCTAGTCCTTTGACTTTGGACGTCATTCTACAAACCCCGAGATTTCGACTCAAAACCCGGCAACACTCCTTGGAGAAAATAACGGTGATAGCTTGTCTTTTGTTGAGTAGCAAGCAACAAAGTTGAATGGATTGGGGGGAGGGGGGTCTGTCTGTGGAATGTAAGGACACTCTGAAAGAGGGGTAAAATAGAGGGGGAGAGAGGGGTCGGTGGGGTGACTTCCATAACTACAGCAGCGCACCTCTGGTGAGGTGATAATACATGGAACTACTTGGACGAGAGATTTGCAAAACTTCGAGATGTCCATCCGAATCTTAAACATTAAAGTTGGTTAAGATATATTTAATTGTAATGTTAGGCCTACCGCACTGTCATAATATACAAGAATGTACATAATTACAAATTACCAAACCGGAAAAAAATGCCACGAAAGGCATTTCTAAGTGTTTTTTATTGAAGTACAAATACAAATATTCTCAGGCAGTGGAAAGTTTTGTCTTTGCTGTTATATTATTAATTCTAAGTTAAATGACAAAATAACTAAACTATTTACAACAAAGATAAATTGGTCCTTTGACATTCTGCTTGAACGTGATCTAAGAACTGATCTTGGGCAGCGCTCAGTGAGCGATCGATTGAGTGGATCTTGGAGCGCTCAGTAATCGGCATGCAGCCGATGTCACACAGCATGAAGAAAAGAAAGATACATGATTACTGAATGTGTTTTTGTGCAGCTAGCCCCTTGAGTATGCAATATCACAATAATTATATGTTATCTTGGAGGTATTCGTTGTTTTTGCTGTGTGAATAAGTTAGTCACGTATATAAATATATATATATATCAAGGATTTCATTTGAAATAAGCCTTAAGATACATAAAATTGAATGGTTTAATTTGTTTAGAATGTTGGTTTTGCCACTTATTATAAAATAAAATATCTAATGCAGAATTAAAGAATTTGTGTTTACATGCAAGAGTGTATTTAAATATCTTTGTTTGACCTATGAAATATATTTTCATGACTTGTGAATTTTGAATTATCAGGATAAAATATCTGCATGATAAAAAAGTGACTATCCTTGGCCGATTGTGCCAATATCAGCCGATAAATCAGATCGGTTATCGGCATCGGCCCAGACCTATTATATATATTAGCATCCAATGTCCATTTACTTGGTTTGTCCTTCTACATGTTCCTATCTAATTACCTTATCATTATTTACATATTTCCTTTTTCTTTTTTTGGTTTCCTTTCGTAGGAAGTTTCGTTGTGTGTTTCACACTCCCTCCTGATTTCCGATATAATGAAACATAGGTCAGGTCAGGCTGTTAATGATTGATTTTCTTCAAGAAGCAGCCATTACTTCTTTGTCCAATGGAAGCAATGTTATGTGTGAAATGTGTTGGTCTTACCATTGTGAAAACCATATTTTGTTTGTTCCCTTTTATATGGTACTATCCACCTCTCCTGTACCTTCTTTCAAATAGTACAAATATTAAATATATTCAAGAGTTTAATTTTATCATCTGTTACAATATAATTATAAAACAAAATTATAACTAATAAAACTGTAAGATAATTAACTACTTAACAATTATTTACTAACACAACTAAATATGAAAATATCTCATAGCTTGATAATATAATTGTTATATTTTAAAATTCAACCCATAAAGATAAAATAAATCAATTTTAAAATGTGGATTTATTTTTCAATAATTTGTAGATTTTCTGTAAATTCTGATTTTTCAATATCTGAAAGCAGGCAAAGTAAATAATGATGCACACAACAGAAGGAAGTGAAAAATACAACTTTGCTATTCGAAACACAAGGAGAAAAGTCAATCACATAGAACATTTTGGCTACAACTTGATTTAATTTTACAATTATATATATTTTCGAGACATTAGACATTTTACAAAATAAGTTAACTAAGAACATACAATATCATCTTTAATATATTCTAATTCCACTTAAAGTGCTAAATATGGCAACAAAATATTTAGTAAAAAATGGATATTTAGGGTATCACAGAATTTCACAATACACAATAACTCATAAATATCTTATTATTTATTAAGAGAGAAATTGACTAATTCCCAAATTGGAAACATAATTAAAATTATTTCTCTACGAAATTATTGTTACTAAATAGTAAAAATTACTACAATAATCAACTTCAATCTACACTATGCCATAATAATATGGCATTTAACAAGATTTTCAAAATAGCACAAAATAACCAGTTTTACCACACGAATACTTTGTTATTGAAAGACAGCTTTAACAAGAAGTCACAATTCAAAAATATGAATTACTTTAAATATATTTTCCAACAGTAATAGGTATTTCACTTATTTTCTACACACTAATAGGTGCATATATTTAAAGAAAAAATATTTGTGAGGATTTATGTTCTTTTATAAAGTTACGTATACAATAAATTTGAAAAGAGTCAAGTTAGGTATATTTAGGAACATACTTCTCTCTTCATTTCTTCACACACTTTTCACAGTTCACACTTCTTAACACTTTAAAGTGTAAGAAGAAATTAAGAGAGACGTACGTTTCTTTATATCTAGGTCTAACCTAACTATCCTTTCAGGTTGGCTTCCTTCACTATCAATTACTTTACATTACTGTACAGTGTTTCTACACTACGTTATTATACATTTCCAAGCCATTAGGCGATAATTAATTTATTATACAATAAATTTGAGATTCTTCAAGTTAGGAGAGGGTTCAGCATTATAATTGCATCTTTGGACGGGCAGAACTCTTGACAACTAAACTACATAGGGTGGTGGCTGTTGTTACAACACATGTACTTTATATTTCTACAAGGAGAGCCATCTTTATGTGACATAGATTACATATATAGATGGTACTTTATATTTCTACAAGAAGAGCCATTCTTATGTGGCATAGATAACATATATAGCTGAAGTAATTTATGTAAAACAATATCCAAAGCTTATTGTTAATTTATCATTAAAACGTGCCAATCTCTTCCATCCTGTGTCAGATGTCAAATTACTCTCTTTTTCAACACTTTTTTGTCAGTGTGTTTTTTACTAGCAAACTATTCAAGTGAGTTTAAGGAAAAGCACAACATGGGCAATTTTTCATTAAATGATTACAGACTTAAGAAATACTTTTGTGGTAGCTTTTGTTGTTAATAATAAGTACCATAGCAGTACTTCTGAAAACATAATACTATGAGAGTTAGTTAAGAAACATTAGAATATCTTGTTCTTTCTTAGCTGCAGATTTAACATCTTTAAGTTGCAAATCTTGTATAAAGACTAGGGATCAAAGAAAATTTCGGATTTTCAAGACTCCAATCATAATTTTTTTATTATTTTTTGTCTTTCAATTTTTCAAGTGAAATTTGTTTTAGAGCATTAATACTGCTTAATGATGATTCAGAACCATTTATATTTATAGGATAACTTAATTAGGCCCCAGACTAGCAATATGACACTTAAATGATTCCAAGATCCAGATTCGAAGTTAAATCAGAGATTCAGATTCGTAAAATAGTAGATTTGACCCAAGACCAAAAAGATAGGTATTTAAGCTAAAAACAAAATGTTGATAGATTTTTCGGATATATTAGCTCATGCAACTTGTCCTATTGTGAATCCTTAGCAAGAAGAGGAATCTAGAATGTTTGTATAATTCAATCTAATGCGAAAAGATTAAGTTAGATAATTGATAGCTTTAGATATAATATACGAAAAACATTTAGAGATGGGTTGAAACCAATTTTTCTTCATTTAGCCTACAAATCATGACTCTTGAATTCAAATCTTAGAAAACACAAGAAAAAGAGGTTAACTGCCTTAAAATGATTATCTTTCTTTGTGATTTGGTTCCCATTAATTCTAGCTATAGACTAATCACAACTAAATGATACAATTTTTTTTATTATGATGTAAATATCAATGCAGTTAAGTGCTCAATTAACTGTCTGCTATCTGGTTGTTAGGTTGGATATGTCAGACTAAACTATCAGCATCAAAATAGATACATTTATATCAAAAGTTTGAAAAATTATAGTTTTTGTTTTATTATTATTATTATTAGCACCGCGTCTTACTACCCATTCGTGTTATACGCACTTACACTAATGTGTAATGGTAGGGTGATTGTGATATGAAATGGAGGACCTACAGTTTAACGTGGGATCCGAACCACGGTGGAGGCCTGGCATTGCACACATTCACAAGTTGTGTATTGTTTTTGTTTAATATATTTTTAATCTAGAGTATATTTAGGGATTTGGGAGATTTGAAGTAGCCATTCCTAAAAAAATATCTTATAGTTTGTTGTGAAACATTAATTTATGATAAATATAATTGATCTGTCTTACTAATACAATTACTGTATTTACTTGCATATAAAGTGCACTTCTCTTGAGAAAATCAGGTGCACAATAAATGTGAGGACTTATGAGGGACATTATTTGTTAGTGGATATAACACATTATATTATGAATACATATTGACAAATGATGCAATGTAGGTGATACTTGAACAAATAATACAATAAAATACAATAAGCTTCAGGAGAGATGTGTATTTTATGTTTTCTGGCACATCTTACTACTTGTTTGGCTTGTACGCCTATGCATTGATTACGCAAGTGTATTAGGGATGAGGAAGATTGAATTTAGAGGAACTGTACCCACATTTGTGTGGAGTGTGAAAAACTATCTAAGAAAAACAACCCTCAGTACACCTGACAAGGACTAGAAGCCCGATATTCCCGTTATCAGCAGTTCAGTTTATTGAGATAGTGATGCCTCAGACCACTGGGGTATGTACATATACATATAACTTGCATAATGCACCACCAACTTTGGGAGTACAAAGTAGAAGCTAAATTGAACCAAAAAGGATGAATACCACTGCCTCAGACCATTTGACCGCCGAAATGATGAATATGCTAGTTCATGGCAGGCCACTTTCACCTTGTTATATTGTGTTGTGTAAGGTACCATAAGTAAAGAACCAGAACCAGTGGTACACATTGAATCCATGACCTGTAGCTCAATGTCATGTTTTTCAGTGTATTTTAGGAAATTTCTAGTTCAAATCCTGTCGTGTAAGTTGAATATTTCCCCATAACTGTATAATATACATGAAAAATCACACAACAGAAAGAAAGAAAGTACTGTAAACAAGCAACCACTGTCGGACAATAACAACATTCTATCTGTGTGGAAACAAATGAGGTGGAAGCTAAGTGTTCACTAATAGTTAGGAGTGTGCAAAGCTTTGAAACTTCAACTTAGCCTAAAAAAAATAATTCAGCTTTGGGTTCACTTAGATAATCAATATATGTTCAATTACTGCCATTATGAGCTGTGGCAAGTCGATTATTATATGAAAAAGTTGAAATAATTGAATTGCATCTTGTTATATTAATTAGATTTGTTAGATTAGACTGAGATAATATAAAACAGAAAGTGTTCAAGTGAGAGGAGAAGAATGAAGGAACTTCAAGGAGGAAGAATGGTGGAAGGATAGAGGAAGATTAAGGCATTTTACTAAAACTGACCCGGCCACATGCTGGAAACAGTTATGATGATTATGATGACAGAAATATAACAAAATACTGTGCAATGAAACATTTTCTAAATGATTTTAGCGTATAAAGTTATGTAAATGAACCCAATATATTATTTTTTCAAGCATATTAACAAAAAAAAGTAACACTTCAATTCTGATTGAAGAATATTTTATATTTGATTTGAGTTTGCTTAGGATTGAAAATGTGAACTTGGCACACCCCTGTCACTAGGAATGTGGCCCACTCCTCATCAAGGATTGTTTTTCACTAATCAAGATGACACGTCAGTTTGCCACCCATTGACACCAATACCTATACTTAAATTTAGAGGTGCGCGACCCAGACTTGGGGCACATCACAATGGAAGCATTATGGAGGGGTGTACATGAGCAAAGTCTCAAATGATGATCACTTAAATATTTATTTAGGTTTTAACACACAAACCCCATGGTCAATCTGGGTACATAAGTAATAGTAAAAACGATAACCTCTTCTCTGTTCCCATAAGTGTGTTTAACTATTTAATTTATTTGAGGTATTTAACATGCACTTTCTGAACTGGCTGATTATATCAGGACACAATAATTTTACAAGCCACGATCGACATGGTACCGACAGCTTTGCCTCCCCTCCGAAGGAAGTTGTGATACAGATTTTTATTTCTTAAGAAAAATCTGAAGACCCCGGCTGGGTTTTAGCCCACAAACATCAGGTCCTGAGGCAAGAACATTACTCCAAGACCACTGAGGCCGGCATGTGTTTAGCTAAATATATTATTAAAGTAATGAGAACAGGGGCGAGAGTTGCTTTGCAACACAAATAGTTCAGTCAATCCTGAGTACAAAACTTTCGGAATAATTCACTCTTTTTCAAACAAGCATATGTGTGCAATTGAATAGGTCTCTACCGCCTTAACTGGGAATCGAGCCGACACACTCTTAAGATGAGCTCAGGCTAGAATGCCTGTCCCAATAAGAGTAAAGACCTCTGAGCCCAATGACCCTACACCCCCAGCCGGTTGCTCATCCCAAAAGAGACTCTCAAACAAAGTTTCAAAATCAAATCTCGCCGATGGCTAATCACTCGCAAGGGATATCTCCGAGGTCAAACTCGGATATTGCGCCAACAGTATATGCAGAGGATACGCAGAAAAACACAGCAAAAACTCAATAAATGAATTGAAGACAATCTCGGCTTAGTATAACCCTCTTTCTGCCACACCTACTGCTTCACGTGGGTATTCCAGGAGGGGGGTTAGTGAAAGTAACATCTGTGCTGCCAAAAATAAAAATACTACTTGACAACCTTACCAATAGATTAGGCAAGTTTTGGCGAGTGACTTTATTATGTTTTGGTTTAATACAAACTGGTTCTGACCAAGGTGGAGCAGCTCTAACAGCCAGTAATTTTATTCTTAGTTAGAGTGGTGCTTATTGTGACTAGTCTTAATATTTACATAACATGTCAAGCCAAACATATCTTCCAAAAAATAACCTTAAGAAAACATGAAGTATGTAATATTAAATAGGCCTAGATCATATAGTACTCTCTCTTTCTTTTATCCATAAATAAACAGTTTTTAAGTACCTACTTACTATCATGTAATTCTAGCTAGTAATTTCTGTCCATTTAATTTACAAAAACCTAAAATCCATTGACTACTAGGTTATACTCAATTAAATCTAACATAAGAAGTGATGCTGTTTTGAAATTGGCGCACAAATTTTCGGCTCATTGGTCGTAACCATACTCTTTAGTCTGGTCAAGAAAATCATTACTAAACCGAGATCTGGTATCGTCTCGTTCATACACATTTTGTTAACATCGATACCATGTCAACCACGGAAACGCAGTGGTCGAAAACATTGATACCAAGTCAACCACAAAAACACAGCTTATGATTTTAGTGTCAGAAATTCATGTAAAATGTAAATGCAAAGGTGACCTATATGTGGGTAAATACGGTACTAGTCAGCACATATTAAAATAAGCCTTTTGTAGAGTACTTTCTATTGACAGTTTTGATTTGGACATTGGGACCTTCTTGCAATACCCAGACCATGCACTTGCTCTTCTCAATAAAATTTCCCCCATGCATGTTATGTGAGGAAGAGACTTTGATTAGGTCAAACCACATGTTAAGTTCCAGGCCTACTCTACATAGTCGGCTAAATAGCTCCTTATAAAACCCTCAACATTCCCTATTCAAGTCCACCCTTTCACCCAGATGGTTTCGGCGAGAGATCCTTTCATTCCTTTTAGGCGCAAGATACTCTTCTCACATATACCTTCATCACAAATATATTCTGGCAACCAACATTTTAGCGCATCATAACATATATTTCCCTTCCTTGATCTTTCGCATGATATGCATTGTAAAATAAGTTACTAAGCATTAGCATTTGAGTTTTATAATAGTTATATCTTTTAATATCATTGCAAACAAAAAACTCTTTAAATATCTTTCAGAAGCAATTGATTAGGTTTTTTTTTTTCGGTTTTCAATGTATTTATTATTTCTGTAGCTAATATCTAATAACCATTCTTATTTATATTTTAGTAGGTATTAAATAAAAGAAAACTATAAACTTTTAGTAAAAATGAAAACTTGTAATGAAAAACAAAACTTGAAACATTAAAATACAAAACATAATCAGGATCAATTACACCCCTTCTTTGGATACCAATTTTTTCATTTTTAACTCTACGTAGCCGCATTTTTAACTCTGTATAGCTGTTTGGATATTCTTTTTACCATTCAAATTTGACAAGTCTTCCCTTATGTCAACATTTCGACTTTACCTCGCCAGTAAATGGCTGTCTCACAGCGTGGCTTGTCCAGGGCTGACCATATCGCCAGAGTCAAGCCTTACCTGTCTCAGCCATTCCCTCAGGCTTCTGGTCCTCTCGACCAGAGCTGCATCGCTGCTGTGCTGCTGCACGCCGGGCATGGTGTAATGAGCCATGGCACTCAAGTTCTGTTGGGCTTGTTGGCGCAGGGCTTGCACTCGCTCGGGCAACGTCGGCGCAACTAAGAGGGTTGGCCAAGCCACATCCTGGTAGAGTAGTGGTGGAGGGGGGACAGGTACTAAACACACCAACATTTTATCAGAACAAAGAATATATCTCAAGGAGTTTATGTACAATAATAAACAGTTCAGGGTGTCTAGTGAGTCGGAAAAACAAAAATTAGTGACTTTATGGGACTTTTTTTAGCACAAAATTCCTTTGGTAAACAGTCGAACATTATATATCAATACCGCATATATAGGCATAATACAATCACACGTAATATTAAACTTTAACTAGATTAGCGAATGTCCTTGGTATCATGGGTAGCGGGTGGCTTGTCATTCAATGTGTTTGTGTTATGATGCGCGGGAAATTCAAACAAAAATATTCTCACGACTTAATGACCAAAATATTGAAAATTCGTGACTTTTCTGAGACTTCCGTGATCTTTTTTTTTGCAATCAGTAACTTTTTTGTGACTTTCGTGACCCTGTAGTTTTGAAATTCTAGTGATGTACTAACATAAGTATAAAAGTATTTGGAGCAGGGATATGGGCGATGAGTGAAGTGATGGGAGAAGAAGAGATATAGCAGACATTAAAGAATAAAAGAGTACAATATGGAAAAAGAAAGAGCCCAAAGAACTGGTTGAAGTACAAAGACTAAACAAAAGATGTGGAACCAAGAATGATGTGATGTTGGCATGTAAAGAAAATCGTTGAGGGTAGACTAAAAAAAATATAGAGTTTAAGGTTAAACTGAGGAGATTGAAATAAATATAGAAGAGTATTAAGAAAATAAAGAGTTTGGTGGAAAGACTTCTTAACACCGAACAGTTATAAGAACTGACAAATTAAGATCAAAATTACAATAGGGACAAAATTAAAAGCCCATGGTGCCTAAGACAGGATAATCATAAAATTCTCAAACTTTTCAAGATATTTAAGAAGTAAATATTTATTTTAACCAAAATATTAGAAGTCTTTGACCTCAAGTTTCATTCGAGTTGAGTGAGCATCTCAGAAATCAATAAAGAGTATTAATTATTAAAGGGTGGCCACTTTACTATATAATAATTTTCCAGCAAATTTTCTGGTTTCTCTGGCAAATTATATAATTTTCCAGATTATTTAAAGAATTTTCCTCTGGTTGTGAGACTTTGAACAAATGATTCTGAAAGAAAATGTTTTGTAAAAGGTGTGGTGAACACATCATCAAGTTTTAGTACTTGAGTAAGTATTGTTAATAAGTATTTATACTTGATGCTTAGGCTAGTATTACACTATTGGAGTCAGGACTGCTATGTCACCCCTAATAAAAAATCAGGGTAAAACCCTGGAATTACTCAACATCCTCATCACACTTTTTTTAAATTCTGGATCAGAAAGTCGACTCGTGATGAGAGTGCAGCCATGAGTAGAGAATATACAAGTTAAATTGTAGTATGTACACACCAGGTCTACATGGGGATTATATTTTGACTTCAGGAAATAACAATGTCCCATGGGAAAGGCACATGAACATTTCTAAAAATAATTTTCCAATTTAGGCTTATATTTATTTATCAGATTTTAAATTTTAGTCCACTTAGCCTTTCCATTCATTCAAACAAGTTTGATGATAAAATTAGAAGCTTATGACAATTTGATAATAAAGGTATTAAATCGTATAGGTTCAAATAAGGTGGCTAAACAGCTACAGAACATAGTGGAAAACAAAAAGGTCAGAAATAGGCCAAAGAAATATAGTAGAAACAAATTTTATAATAGTCACAGATCATCATCATCAACTGTTTCCGGCCTGTGGCCAGGTCAATTTAGTAAAATGCCCCCATCTTTATTTATTTTTCCACCACTCTTCCTCCTTTTCTTTCTTCTATTTTTCTCCTTTCACCCACTTTCTTTCATCTGCTCCTCCCATCTTTCTAGTGGCTTCCCTTGTAGTCTTTTTCCGACATACTTCAATGCCAACATTTTCTTTGGCATCCTCTCTTTTTCCACCCTCATTACATGACCATACCATCTCAGTCTTTCTTCCTATACTCTCTCATGTACCCCATGTAATCCCACTCTTTCCCGGATAACTTCATTCCTAATCTTGTTTCACCTCATGACAGTTAACATTATCTTCTCTCTCTCTTACATTCACTGTCCATGTTTCTGTTGCATATGTGACAATGGGTACAAATAGTAATGGTGAAAGGACACTTCACTGCTTCACTCCATTTTTTATTTTGAACCACTCCATGCTACCACTCTCCGTCTTAACACAACTCCTGTTATCCTCATACATGCTTGACACTCTCATTAAAACTCCTCTTTCCACTTCGACTTCATCGCTTTCCAAATAGTTCTATCCACACTATCATATGTCTTCTTCACATCCATAATACCATTACCAAGTCTTTGCCATATTACAGAACAGTGTGAGTTTTAATAACTTCTCACACAATAATCAACATATTTAAACTAATCATGATAAATAAAAGTGAACCACAGCATGTTTTAAGCATACCAAAAAACTTTCTCAACTGATCCAGTGGTCCTAGTTGTATCTTAAATTTTAGATTATTAATCTCTCCCAAAGATTGCTGTTATACTCTAAAAATATAGAATACTCTTTGGCATAATTAGATATTTAAAGGCCACTTTTGTCATTGTTTTGTGCTAAAAATCTGTTTTCGTGGCTTATAAATATTACTATCAAGTGTATGCAGTGTATTTATGTTATTTAACGGCACTCAGTTGTGTTAACCAAACTAGATAGGGGAGGGGGAGCCCTGAAAAGTTGCTGATAAAGCAATTCGACTACATGCGTGCACACACACACAAAACACACAGAAAGCAAAAAGTGTGAAGCTGCAGTCAACCAAAGGTTATATCCAAGACTATCTGTATACGAGAATAAGACATAGCAATACTTGGACTTTATGTACCAGTAGCTCTACAACAAATGAGATTACTTTAATATTAAAATAAAATAAATTAATATTATTAAAACATTGTATAATTTAGAATAATTGTAGGGTGTTAAAAACAAGTGACATTACAATTAGTTGTCCTTGATTGGAGGATGAATAAGCTCACAGCAACATCCAATGAGAATCAACACCTTTAAAATTAGCTGAATATAAGCTCTAATGCTATTATTAAGTTATTTGACTAGGTAGTTGTAAAATAAAAGCGACTGAAGGGTACTTGTCTACTTAACGGGAGATTTGGTTAATTTAATTTTAGTAAATCGATAATATTGTTAATGAACATGAAATACAAACGTGACATTGATAGATGTTCTCTAATTGTAACTTTTTAGTATTAATTTTTTCCTGAAGTTTGGGATTCCGCACAGGCCTAGTATACATATGTACACCCAGTGGTGGCGATACCTTATTTGTTTAGTAGGGGGGATGAAACAAAAATGTCCCTTAGGTGGAAGGGGACTCGGGGACTTGACCCGAGACAATGTTTGAAAATTGAATACCCCCAGAAGCTATTATGAAAGGTTCCTCTCCGAGATATTTGAAATGATCCTCCCACAGAAATCTTTTGAAATTTGGATACACCTAGAAGAAACTATTTAAAGTGGTCCTAAAGCCTTTAAATTCCTGACAGATGGCAACATTTAAGCACATTTCCTAAGTTTTTTCCTGATGCACAAAATTCAAGCATAATTCCTGGTTTTCCCGATCAATGGCCATTCTGTAGCTGTGTAGCCTGAATACAAATAAAATTATTTAAAAATTAAAAACATAATAATTTGAGTTATATAAATATATATGATAGAAATGTAGAAAAATGTTGCAATAGCAAAAGTAAAAACACTAACACACACGAGCGTTTAAAACTTTTCCTGGGGGGTGGGGGGAGGGGGGAAGGGGGGTTTGCTAGAAAATGTTAATAATAAAATAAGGTTTTTTATAATAGCTTAATTATTATTTCAATAGTTTTTGTTAGTTTTATAAATATTTTTAACTATTACTTTTTCAACAAGCTATCTATATAAACCTCCATTCTGATGCATCAATTTGGCAACACTGCAAGTTTCCAGTCATTTTTCAAATTCTTCAAGTATGTAGTTCCATATAATATCTTTATTTATGTTTTATGTGTCTCTTTATATGAAAAAGGAATAATTCCTAAAATTAAAGCAATGTGTAATTGTGGAAGTGTGAAAAATGTAAGAAGAAATAAATGAGAGAAGTTTGTTTGTTTCTACTCAGATCTAACCTAACTATCCTTTCAGGTTGCTTCCTTGACTACAGTATAAATTACTTTACATTATTGTACAATATTTCTATACTATCTTACTATACATTTCAAAGCCATTAAGCAATAATTTATTTTATTAATATAAGTGAATACAATATTGTTGATATTAGCAGTATTTACATTATTATTGCCCGTGCCAGTGAGCAAATGCTCAAGACTGGTTTGTTGATGACTTAAGAGTTTGAAATCTGCCAAGGTGTATTTTTCTCTAAATTCTACCTGTGTCACTATTACAAAGATAGCCTAATTTATAACCTATTTATATGTATAAAAAAAAGGTAGTAAAACGCGGTGAAATAAAAACACATCTCTCTTCTTTTACTGTAGATTGGCACATTCACCGAAAAAATAGTGGAGAACAGAAATGTGGTCAGGTGATAAGCTGTTTTGTTAAAGTTCAACTAATTTCTACTTTGTCAGCTCTGCCTAAGATGTTCAGCACAGGAGAACAAATCAAATCTCAGAACCAACCATCCCAAATTAGTGCGCATGTGCAATAGACAATGTATGTGCCTTTCAGCCAAAAGCTAGCAGACAGCTTCAGTTGCCGTTATGAGGAGATTTGAAATAACCTGTTAATGTAAAGTGTGTATCAAACAAAGCATTATAATTTGAAAACATTCATAGGGAAAGTGATCTATTCACTAGAATATAAAATATGTTTATAATCAGCTGTTTTAAGTTGATGTTGCAATGCATCATGGGTCAACATACAGTGTGTTAATTGCTGCACTACTTAGGCAGATTCTGCTTTCTATTTTTGGCAAATGTGTGAATTAAGTTTTAGTATTTCGCAGGGAATAGTTTCTGTAGGTGGTTATTTTAATAACAAGGTCTAAGTGTATAATTACATTTTTTTTTAAGAATTGACATTTTTATATAACTAACACTATTATATTAGCAACAGCCCATTACTATTTTAACAATGATTCCCTTCTACTAAGACAACCTTGGATAACTAGTAATGCTGTTAAAATTTTGTGTAGTTTCAAACTTTTCATAGTTACAATTTACAAAATAATATTATGAGTAAGTAGGTGTGTTGAAAGAATGAGTGAGGAAGGGTTAAACCTTCCTACATAAGTAACAAATTTCATATCTTTTCTTGGACCTCACTTACTCGGCTAGTTATAAGAAGAAAGGTCCTTTGTTTTCCAATAACAATAAAGGCATTTGAAATGTTGAAAGAGCTAATTTTACAATCAGATATCTTACAAGGTGCATCTTGAAGGTGAATATTACAATATTAACTGGTATTTGGTTGATAATATAGCAATTAAAACTGTGGTAAAAGCAGTAAACTATACACTTTAGATGTTATCTGTATATATGGACCCGCCTTTAAGGTATTTCCAGACCCTTTCTACGCCCTAGCATCATTTAAGCTCGAGATCGAAAGTTGTATAAACTTGTAATTTTTGAGCTTCCACTTGATGTACTTAATAATCAATTTTTAAAATGCAATAGTAAGCATAGGCTATTTAATTTATATAATATCGGGATTTCCACTTGTAAATCATTTGGTTACTTTATACATTTTTAAAATTAATAAGGTAATGGATCTTTAAAACTACTTTTGACTGATAAATTTATTCAATATTGTCGTCCATTTTAAATCATCCTTGGTTGAAGCTTTTTACTTGTACTAACACAACAAAACATTTAAAGTTATAAATAGCTAAATAGATACTAAATAAATGAATGATTCTTTTTACTATGACCTAGTCCCTTTCTAAAATAATAATTTCTGTTATATTGAATATCAAGAATATATTATTATAGTGAATGTTTTTGAACTTAAGATATTTAAAATTTGTATTAATTAATAAGTTTAGCGACAAAACTAGCACTAGTTTAGTTACTATTTAGTTATAGAATTATGTTGGTTAACCTGTCTAAAATCAATGTTGATCCCACTTATAGCAATAAATATTTTACCAAACTTACCACATTTATACTAAAAAAGCATATGCTATTTCATAATGTTTGCTATAAATATTATTTTGATCATATTATTTTTAATTTTAAAGTATGGACATCAACTTTTATAAGCATTAAAAATGAAATCGAAATAAATACCTTAGTATGAAAATGTCTAGCAAAAGCCCATAAAAGGTGCATGTGCAACTGTGCATAGAGGAATGGAATTGGAACAGTAGATGTGATTATGCACGATTACACTAAGGAATAATAAAATAAATATGAAACACTTCAAGTTTCTAACTGTTATGATTCTTACGTTTTCTTATAGGGTAAATTAAGTCACTAAAGCATATTTTGGGGAAATATTAGCTTATTAAAACGTCAATTTTCTTTTTTTAACAAGACAGTGTTGAAACACTGTACAATAATGTAATGTAAGTGATAAAGAAGGAAGCCAACCTGGAAGGATAGTTAGGTTAGGACTAGATAAGAACAAACACACTTCTCTCTTCATTTCTTATTACACTTTTACACTTCCCACTCTTCAAACTTCCACAGTTGCATATTTTTTGAATTTTAGGAAATATTTATTTTTCATATGAAGAGATTAATTAATGATAAAGTAATAGGTCCAAAAATTAAAAACAATGTGCAACTGTGGAAGTTTTAAAGAAGTGGGAATTATAAAAGTTTAAGTAGACACAAAGAGAGAGAAGTATATTTGTTCCTATCTAGGCCTAACCTAACTATCCTTTCAGGTTGGCTTCCTTCACATCAATTACTTTACATTACTGTACAGTGTTTCTACACTGTCTTATTATAGACCTGCATTTCCAAGCCATCATGCAATTATTCATTTTATCAACTTTTTTTTTATAATTGTTAGTGTAAATTTAAAGTCCTTAAAGACTTGAGTGTTGTTCTTATTTTCATATCTTGTTTTTTAAAGTGTTATTTCTAATTTAAAAACAGATATTTTCATATAACTGAGTGTGATATTTAGTTTTAAAATAAACAAATATATAATATTAACATTTTGAAATTATGAATATACTCAAACTCGGGAGCTTTTAGAAATACTCAACTCGAGTTTGACTCAAACGAAAAAAATCCAAGTTTGCAGACCCCTATATTTTGTTTGATGCACTTTATTTCATATACAAAAATATCATGAATAAATTTGTGATTGTAACTGATTGATTATTATTCAATTTTATATTCCTTGAGTAAAATTTAAAATAAGGTTTGGTGTCTTAAATCCCTTCCCATCTGGGTGAAGTTATTTACTGATCTCTACACTATCTCTGACAGAGAAAAACATATCCCTACTCCAGATAAATAAGTTAGGGTGGTTTTTAGGATGTTCATTTTGCACTTTGCTATTTTGTTACTTCAACCCTACAAAGATATCCCTTTAATAGTTTTTATTTGCTCAGTTGCTGACCTTGACAACATTTCACCAACCAGGTGTCTGTACAATAATCTCTTAGTCTTTGTTGGGTTTTTATGATCCCCTACCAAATAAAATACAGACAAGGAGAGAAAAGCGTAAACCATCAGTCATTAATCCCCAGACAAGGGGGGTGGATGGAGACGAGCTCCATGGTGTGAGCTCGCAAGCGATGATAGTGCCAACATTTGCATATAGAGGATGTCATGTGGTCAGCACTAAAAGCCCTCCGATTATTAATCTCAGTTTTCTAAGCCGAAGCTACTTCTTTATCCTGTAGCTCTTCATTTGTCTTTACAAGGCCGAGTTTGACCCCGTTCCAGATAAATTATTGAAGTGCTGGGAATCGAACCCGGGACCTATGGATCTGTAGCCACGAACACTTGACCACTAGACCACAGAGGTAAATACAAGACAGAAAAATAGCATTATTAAATAAGCTAGAAATGGCTGTACCGGTATTTATGTTAAAGTAAAGCTTTTTGCAAATCGAAGTATTTTTAAGCTCAGAAGCCCATTGTGCAAATAATACAAAGTTTGACCAACATTCTATATTGGTCAATCAACAAGTATGTTTCTACATATTAGCTATTTTTTCTGGTTGTAATTTACTATACACACATTTACCCTGATGCGGTAGAGATGAGCTTGGTACAGTTAGTAGGAAATATGACTCCACTTACGAGGGGCAAGGAAAAACCATCCTCAGGACATCTAGCCAGAATCTGAACCCTGACCTCGTCACTGGTAAACCAAACATGGTAGACACCTTATTTATGTGTTCACCAGTGCAGGTCCAATTTTCCTAGTTTTTTACTTCAAAAAAGCTGCTTGCTATTAATGTTTTAATATACATGTCATATTTTTTCCAGTCATTTTAAAATAGCGGCTGGCCGCGCAATGAAATCAATAGACAAGCACCTGTTCTATGCAAGTTGCTGGCATCTTTTTGCTGTTTGTGAAGCACCTCCCATATCTCCCTAATCTCAGAATTGAGATTCTCTAGGCTCTGGATGATTTCAGTCGACTCCTGATAATGGGTTCCACGACCCAATGGGACTCGACCTGTCAATGTAAAATTACAGTGAGACGTCAATGTTTGGTTGGGATTTGTCCCAAAATGGACAGTTAGAACTCAAATAAATCATGCATGTGTTTGTTTATATCATGAAATGATTCATCTACTTTCAAAATATTCATTGATTTCCTATCCTAAAAAGTAAAATTCTCTCTTCATTTCTTCTCTTCTTCATTCACTCTTCACACTTATTTTCACTTACACATTGGTTTTAAATTTTCACAGATACACCATTATCATCTTAAGAAACATACAAATAACACATAAAAAACAAAGAAAAATACATGGCACGTCATGCTTGAGAAAAGTGAAATGTAATTGAAAATTTGCAGTGTTGCCAAATGACAGGTTGCGAAACTTATATAACAGTATATAGGCTTGACTAGATAGATAGCTTAATGAAAGCTAGCTTTCTGTTCATTCTTACTACTACTTCCTGAGGAAGATGCAATAAAAACAATGAAATATTAAAGTGTATTTAAAAATGTGTGAGCGTTTTTACTTTTAGTTGTGCTTTATTTCTCCACAATTCTATAATTTTATTTAGTTTTATATTAAACTAATGTTTAGGAAGTCTATGATAAAAATATTTTAATATCCACACAAATAAAAGAAGAATAAAATAAAATTAATAAATTAGTTAAAAGTATTATTTTTCATTCAAATAGTATAAAATATTAAATTTGAGTATGGAAAGATAAACCAGTGGGTTGGAAAAGGAAATAAAGCTGGTGAAAGATCAAAAAGTAGGCTTGAAATTCCAACAAAAAATGGTGATATATCTTCTTCACCAAATCATGTCACACATGTCACATGAGCACATGTATTATTATGAACTTTACCAAACCAAAATATTTATATATAAAAAAAGCAAAGATTTGCCACATTTTGGAGTGCTAATAAAATAAGAAGTGTTTCTAAACTTGTTAACCAATCAATCAGCTATTACTGTACAAGTGGCGAACTGTTGCATTCTTTGAAAAATGTTCCTAATAGTTTGATAACAGCTTGGATGTGAATAGGTTTGTCAGGATTCTGGTGGTTGTTCTTTCGTGGTCTTAGAGAACCTGTAGAGACCTAGGCATTTAGAAACTAGTGCAGACCAAAATTTGAGAAATTACTAAATAATTATAAAAACTATCTTGTTTTGTTACAAGACATTTTACCAGTGAGCTGTTATGTTGTACCTTTTTGAGTGTAAATTAATTAAAATTAATGGAACCAAATAAAAACAAAATTGTGTTTGTTGCTTCAAATAAAGTACTTTTTAATTTAAAGTTTATGCTTTTTTATTATTAGTATGTACTCAATAATGGTAAAAATGTTAATATATAGCAATCTTTTAGGTTACAGAAAAGTGCACATATACACGGACAACGACCAAAGTCTACTTTCTTGAAATCGGAATTATATAAAGAGTATTTTTTTGTTAAAATCTTAAATAAACTTTGTTAATTGAAAGATTTTATTATGTATATTGATTTTTTTAAATTAATTCAAATTATTTTTGTTTTTTAGAAATAAAGTTAAATATGCTTCTATTAGATATCAACAGATTCATCCTGGTCAACAGCCCTCACCTAGATTTGGCGTGTCAGTACCAAGTTCTGTGCTGCTGAACCCTGAGCTGCCACTGTGAGAGGACAAGTCAGACAGAGTTTGGTCTTCTGCCCCACGTGGGGCCTCACTGTCTGTGGCACGGTGCAAAGACTGCTCTAAATGGCGTAGCCGGATTATCTTCTCCCCCAGAAGGCTGCGAGTTCTATGAAGAGACACTTCCATGTCTGTCAACTCGCGTTCCTCCTGTGTGTATTTAATTAGTTTGATAAAAATCTTAACCTTTTATTAAATGTAATTATGTGAATATTAAAAACTATCCTTATTATAATGTGACACATATTGCGATAAATAGTGAGTGCATTCTTGATGGTAGATGAAATGTGTAGGCTATATGTTGGCTTTTAACAAGGTAACAAGTTGTGAGACACGTTGAATAAAAAAAGAAAGAAGAAATTTAGATATAAAATGAATTTATCAGTGTGTATATATAACAAGTTTTTTCAAGGAGCTAAGTAAGGGGAAAACTATCTTAACAATCTCTTGGTTTTGAGGTATATTATAAAGAAAGGTTATCAAGAATTCCCAAAAACAATGAACCAGTAGCATTTAATATAGCTAAATTAATAGTTTAGATTTCAGCTAGTGTTATACTACCAGGTTTATTAAATAGACTGTTTACAATGAAAGGTAGCAGTCTTACCTTGAGGGATTATACAATGACCCTATCTTATATGCTATGCTAGGACTATGTGAATACTCATATTTCGAGTTAGAATCCAAACCTTTAATATAAACTGGGGTTTGAACTAAACAGTTCCAGAAAGTCACTTGAACTAACAAGTAGTCAAGTACCGAGGTGTCAAAACTTGGAAAGTTGGAATAAGAAATGGCACACTCAATGCAATCCTAATACAAATTAAACTGTGGGAAGCCATGGTTGACACTTTTTTTCAGTATGAAATTACCTGTTTTTGCAAATTTTTTCCAGGTACCAACATTACCCTGTGTTCTTCCAGGTTTCAAGGTGAACGGTGACCTTGGAAGCACTTCTAAATTATTGGTATCCCAACTTTACTTCCGAGTAATTGCATTAAAAAAATGTTGATGTATAGAAAAGGTGATAATAACCTGGTATAGCTGATCGAGCATGTTTCGTGCAGTGGTACTGCCATTTAGCTGCCTCTGTTTGAGCTCCCTCTGTCTAGACACAAAGCTGCTGCGCTGTGTCCTCAGGAAGTCCTTGGCCCGCCGCACAGAGTCTCGCTCTAGGTGGATGCGATGGCGAAAGAACTCAAGCTCTGAGCTACCCAGATGACCTGTGTCCAAACCATAACCATTTATTCTAATTTTACTATTTTAAATATTTGTTTGGACTAAAGATGTTTCAAATCCACTATTTCTCGAATCCGAATCTACATTTTATTTTTTAATCTCAAATCTCAAATCCGAATCCCAGCAATTTGTTAGAAACTTTAATGATTTACAAATAAACCTACACTACACAATATAGGCCAAAGTTGTATATAAGATTTATTTCAATCATGCTTTCAATTTTAATCAACCCCAACCACCCCTCACAATACACTGGTTAAAATCCAGCCAAATTAAACAATCTAGACTCATATTATTGTTTAGAAAGCAAATCAATCAAAATTTAAGTGTCTTTATAATTTATTTTAATATGAAATAAAAAATAAAAATACAAACAGGACTAAAACAACATGCTTAACAATTAGACATACATTGGAAATAGTGAACTCAATAATGCCCAAGTATGTTTTATCATTAGTTTCTTTTATATCTACTATCTATCTTCGTGTAGAAAACAAGAAATATATTCAATTCTTGTGATATATTGATTTCTGAGAAAAAATTATATTTAAAACAAGAACATATTTTCGACTCTTGCAATATGTTCATTCCCATTTTATTAGGCAGAACTACGTTTGAATATTTTTATAATTACTTCAATAACATATTTATAAAAAATAATAAACTCTTATGGCCAGTCTACAAAGTCATACCCGCTTGTTGGAAAGAGATGAACATTGTCCATCTCTTGCATCGCGACATGTTGCATTCAGGCAATCAAAAACAAATTTGGTTGCACTACTAAAATCAGTTAAAGTTAATATTTATTTAGTCTAGGATTACAGCCTAATTCATGAAAATCAATATAAATAGAAACTGCATTTTTTAATAAAAAAACAATTGTTGTTTAAACATATATATATTAATTATTTGAAAGTATTAATATCATGACTTTGGTTATGAATTCATAGTCCAATCTGGTGTATGTATGCTCTTTGACTCGTTTTTTTGTTGACTTTGGATCGTTAAACACTAGTGTAAAATGGATTTCGACGATACACTTATTAAGTCTGTCAGTATTAATCCTCCTTTTTATGAAAGAAAAGAAACATTATAAATTATTTTAATATTTCGTTCAAAAAAATTCAAATATATTCATTCAACCTAAGCTTGACTCAATACACTGGAGCTTTATGAAAAGCTCATTCAAGAGTGAATCAATTTAAAAACTTTGAGCTTGCAGACCCCTGTATTAAAGTATAAATTGTTGTTACAAATTTTAATATAGCGTTAATAGTAAGTGAAATAAAGACATGACAAAGCGAATAATAGTTAGCGAAACATAGTCATAGCAATGGGAAAATAAGGCTTGTAAAAACACCATGGCATGTCAAAAGATATGTATTAATTTGTTTATTAGACTTACGAGATATTATTGAAACGTACTTCATAACTATTAAATTTAGTGTAGAGTTTGGAAAACACAGTCCTAGATAAAAACTACCGTAGTCACTACTACAACATTTGACTCAGTTTTTTCTATTATCTGGATAATTGGAAAAGATAACCTCTTTTCGATCTTGAGTTATTTTGCTATATTTGGAAGAAGGTACAGGAACTTGGCGGTACATTCCATTTTATGTTTAATCTACCTTTCCTGTAATTTCTTCCAAATATAATTTAAAGGAAGTGTGAAATGAGGAATACAATTCTTCCAAGGTACTACGTAGTGTGGATAATAGGTTGACAGTAAATCTCACCTGTATCAGTGAAAGGGTAGCGAAGGTAAGTGTCAGTGTGCGTGGAAGCCGGGAACTGATCCTCTAAATCCTCTAGTTTCTGCAGCTGTCTCCGGAGGTTCTCAACCGGTGAAAGAGCTGTCGGGCCATTTGCTTCTCCATCATTCGACTCGTTAGCCATGTTGTTGTTACTATTATTGAGGCGCAGAGTGGACGAAGCTTTCAAGCGACCAAACAGATGGCGCCTACGTCTGATGGTTGTGTGTCCATCCGTAGGAGCTAGAGAGCACAACATAATACACACACACCAAGTAGAGTCGACTGCCCATATTTCAATTATTCAAAATCTTAATGAGGTGTGATTTATTATTAAGTAATAGTTTAAATTGGTGCTCCTGAAGTGTAGAGATGTAAGAAGGACCAGGATGTTGGAAGCCATAGGAATGTTGTATTGTGAGGAAAATACTAGCTGTCACCAAGAGAAATAGCATTAAGAAACCAAAACTGGGGAAGATTCAAGGGAAGCTAAACTGGGGAGAATTCAAGGGAAGTTAAACTGGGGAGAATTCAAGGGAAGTTAAACTGGGGAGGATTCAAGGGAAGTTAAACTGGGGAGGATTCAAGGGAAGCTAAACTGGGGAGGATTCAAGGGAAGCTAAACTGGGGAGAATTCAAGGGAAGCTAAACTGGGGAGGATTCAAGGGAAGCTAAACTGGAGAGGATTCAAGGGAAGCTAAACTGGGGAGGATTCAAGGGAATCTAAACTGGGGAATATTCAAAAGAATTTAAAACTAAAGAACTACCGGTATTGGAAGTTTCAAAATTACATAATGGATCTCATTTTTTTAATCACATACAAAGCTCATAAGTACATAAATGCTGTTCATGATCCCTTCGTAGAAATGTAAATTTTATAAGTCATTTTTTTGTAATTTTGGATATAAGGTCATATTTTCTTGGTTTGAGCCATTTTTAAGCTTTTTTGAATCTTGACATTTTATAATGATTTTAATGATTTTGAATAAGATGTTTTTAAATAATGTTGATATTTTATAAATGCATTAATGATCGGACATAATATTTCTCAACACAAACGTGTCGAAATAAGAAGATAATGCAGGAAATGAGCTTTGTATCCTCTTTGCTTGTTTGGTTATAGATTAAACATTCCTGGTGAGACACTGCAATTAAGATGGAAAGGGTTGCATTGGAAGGGGGTGGCTATTACTTCTGAAGCACATATTTGTTTTGCTTTTCATTGCATTTTACATTTGTAAAGCGAGTGTTTGATTTAGTCCTACACATTGAAACAAGTATTTGTCAATATTTTTAGGTTATTTTTTGAAAACAATTTTTTGATCATTTAGGTTATCAAAATCTGAAACATGCCCATAAGATTAATTTATTAATTTTGCCAATTTTTAATATTTTAAAAAATTCATTATTTAGGATATAAACAAGATGTTAGTTTTTGATTAACACTTTGTACCTATTATTACTGTGAGTTATTAATAAAATTAATAAGAGTTGGGTCGAATCCCCTATGTTACGAATCTGAATCTCCAATTTACCCTCAAATTTCAAATCCGAATCCAAATTTTGAAATAAATATGAACATAAGAGGAAATATAAATATAATATAAAAATATAAAATACAATTGGTAGTTAAAATAATATTAACATTATTTTTATAATCAATTCCTTATAACATTCATACATTTATTTTTTAATATTATTCATAGTTAATTGTGTGTAGTAAGGAGATATTTGATAATAAAAATATAAGGAAAGAAATTTATTTTATATTTGGAAATGACTTGATATTTTTGCAAAAAACTTTACATTAAAAGATTAGATGATAATATATAAAGTTAAATAAATTAGTATTTTTAAACAAATATTATATTTACTGAGATAAATTAGTAAAAAGGATAAAAATTAATAATGAAACCTATGAAGTTATCATGTTTATAAATTGAAACAAAAATTACAAAAATAAACAACTATTGAAAGTTGACATGTATGTTTGTGTAACATATAACAATTGTGTGGAAATGATTAATGATTAATATGTTGAAATTTAAGGTCAATAAAGTGGTTAAATAAAGTTAGATTAATTATTGAAGCTAAGTACATATAAGAAACAAGGATTTATAAAGAATAACAATCGTTTAAATTCGACAGTTAAAATATTAACATATAACACTTAAAAATGTAGCATTAGCAACAAGACACAATGCAATTTTATAAACTTTCAAAAGTTTTTTAAAATGCCAAAATTCAAAATTTAACCTAATTCTTTCTCAGTTTTGAATACTGTTTATTTCAATAATTTTCTAGATTTATATAGTCATATACATTTACAAAGTGCATTTTAAATAACTTTTAAAAGTTTATAAAATTTCAATGTGTCTTGTTGTTGCTAATGCTACATTTTTTAAAGTGTCCATAAAAATGTGTTTGTGTGTTTTTTTAGTGTTCTAACTAAACAATTTCAACTCCAGTATCACCAAGGTAAGTGTGCTATTTTAAATTATAAATATGATAAATTCATAGGTTTAATTATCAATTTCTATCCTTTTGACTAATTTATCTCAATAAATATAATTTTTGTTATAATATAATAATTTATTCAACCTTATATATAATCTAATCTTTTGATATAAGGTTTTTTTGCAAAAATATCAAGTCATTTCCAAACATAACATAAGTTTCTTTCATTATATTTGTATTATTCATACATACAGTAAGTGTTAAATTGCTGGTGTGGGTTGTGAAGTTTAACCTATAGTTATGAGTTTTGAACCACCAATAAGCATTATAATAGCTCTAAGCAAATTTCATTTGTAAAAGTGAAAAAAAAAAAAAATTGTTTAAAGGATTTGAGTCTCAAATCTGAAATTTGCTTGAATTCTCGAATATCCTAAGGATCCAAATGGATTTGAGGGCTTTCCTTAGTATTCATTTATGTGCAAACCCGCCTCGGTGGCGTAGTTAGCTAACGCGCCAGTCATGTTGAGCTAGACCACCGAGGACGGGGAGATTGAGGTTCAAATCTCGGTCGGGTGAACTGAGGGTGGTTTTTCCTAAATGGTTTTCCACTCTCCCTCCACGAAAATGCCGGTTCACTTCCTCTAATTCAAACCTTCCCAATTCCCAATCATTACACCCTTCTCAATACTATTTCTTCTAATGGTTGTTTCTAATGAAGTGTGATATCAGATCTTGCAAAGTGTGTTTATTTCTTCTAGAATAAGATCCAGTTTGTAGTGGGAGTTAATATCCAAACAATGGTCACATCATCAAGGTATTTGTTTATTGTTTGTTTAAATTTAACTCTTTTGATGTCAGCAGTTAAGAGGTGGGCTGCACTACGAATACCCGGACATTTAAATAATATTTGCATTAAAAAAAAACCAATATAAGATAAGACTATACAGTCAGTATTCCAACTTTCATTATATTCATAAAGTACAAACATCAAGTTTTTTTTTTTGCGCCGCGTCTTAGTACCTGTTCATGTTATATGCCTATGTACTGATTACACTAAATGTTTAGGGATTAGGAAGGCTTAATTTAGAGGAAATGCACATACATGTGTTTGGAGGGAAAGTGTAAAACCATTTAGGAAAAACCACCATCAGTGCACCCGACTGGGTTCAAACCCCGATCCCCCATCTTCGGCAGTCTAGTCCAACATGAGGTTGGCGCGTTAGACCACGCGACCACCGAAGTGGGTAACATCAAGTTGTTTGCAGGTATCAACATATTTGATATTTCTTGAATGAAAACCAAATTTTGAGGGATTAAAATGTGTGGTTGATGGATCAGCCCCTATAAGGGTTAGCAAACAAATTATTGTTTTGTTTTTATTCTAAATTTAATATATTTGCCCTGATATACTATGCATAGATTTCAAAATAAAATTCCTTTATAAAACTATCACAAACTTGAGATGAATTGAGTCAATTTAGCTTAAACCTATTATTTTTTAAATGTGTTAGTGCTATTGAAAAAGTGAATTATATTTTAATTTTAGAATCTCCTCAAAGATTCAAAGAAGCCATCCATAATATTAATGTTACCTGTCTGTTTGGATGGTTTGACTTGAAGCTTAGAAGAAGCAGAAGACAGATTGTCACTGTCCACTCCGGGATGTGAAAGTGGCCCGCCAGCCTCGATAGAATCGTCGGGTTCTTCAGGAGACAGCTGGCCCTGCAAGTTTTTTGAAGCGAGTGCCGTGTTGCCACATTGGCTGCTAGTGCTGTTCGCTAAATTATTGTTGTCAATAACAACAGCCTCCACTGTCGGTGTGCGTTTTCTTGTGCGTTGTTTTTCATTGTCATTCAGCGAGCAATTATTGCGTGCCGTGTCCGAGATAATCCTAAGGACAGCAGTCAAAAGCGACGCCTAAAGGAAATTATTAGGCTCCAATGTTGTTTAGATAAGAGATAAATTAAAATGGTTTATGTTTTATGTAATGGTTTATTAAGGAATATTATTTTAGATTAATATAAATTAAAATTGAGTAGTACATAAGAACAATAAAGGTGAACAGTTCACCAACAATTAGATAGGCGTGTGTTATGAATTTAAAGTAGTCTAATATGGCAACACTGTCATTGTGAACATTTATTGGAAGAATTCCTGTAGCAAAATGTTTAAACCTATAATCCTGTCCTTGAGGAATAATGATTAATAAACTTGTTAATTAAGTGGAAATGATCATTTCAATACTCTCAGAATCTTCCTGCAATCTTCTAGTTATTAAAGGTAAGGGTGACACACTCAATTTGTTACCTTTTACTTTTACTTTTAAAGGTATTTAAAGAATATATTCATGTGTATTCTTTAAATTAACCAAGCAGTTATTTCAATGTGTGTGTTTGTGTATTTTTATATACATTAACCTGCATACACAATAAGGAAATATTGTTCTTTGAAATACTTTAATAAATTTTTAATAGAGATGGAATGCTTGAATCCTTGAATATTATGGTATTTGCAGGGGCATGAGATTAGTAAGAATCTCAAAAAAGCATTTCAAAAACAATTATGAAGACCTTGTATTGCTATAACAATTTATATACTCGTGTAATTGGGAGAGCAACAAATTAAGAAAAAGGATAAAATTGTACTAACATACATTTTTTGGCATCATGTCTCACTAGCCATTCGTGTTATAAACACATTTTTATTAATATAATTAATTTGCTTGAAAAGAGTTCTTAAACACACAAAAAATAATAGCTTTTGTAAGTCGCATCAAGTTTTAAACAATTTTATATAATCTCAATTTTAAATATTTTAACTTTAGCTAGAAAATTTAAGATTCGGGTTTGAGAAACATAGGATTTGACCCATCAATGATTTTTACTAAGCAAACTGTATCTATGTAGCAAAAAATATTTAAACACAACTAAAACCATACTGCACTTTATTTAACACTACCAAAAGTAACCAGCATTGCCCGAAATAGCACTTTTCTTTGCTTCAAACAGACGGGGAGGAAAACTCTTCATATTATTTCTTCCGACTTACTTTATTGCTCTATGTATGAAATAAAGTGCATTGAGCAAAAAACTGTTTGTGATAAATAAAATAGAATAGTGGGAAAATAATAGGACACAAATAAAAGTAAAAACACCAACACATACACCCATTTCGGTGGTCGCATGGTCTAACGCGCTACTCTCATGTTTGGACTAGACTGCTGAAGATGGGGAGATAGGGGTTCAATCTCGGTTGGGTGCACCGAGTTCTTTTCCTAAATGGTTTTCCACTTTCTTTCCACGCAAATTAGGGTGCATTTCATCTTAATTAAGCCTTCCTAATCTCTAACCCATTAGTGTAATTAATTAGTACATAGGCGTTTAGCCCTAACGAGTAGTAAGACGGGGTGATAAAAAAAAACTAACACATATTTACACACACTTCAATATTTCAATGTTATTATAGCATTGAAATATTGAAGTGTGTGTAAATATGTGTTAGTGTTTTTATTTTTATTTGCGCTCTATTATTTTCCTACTATTCTATCATTTTATTTATCACTCTATGGTTTTAGGAACTCAAAAGTTCACTACCAAACTTACAAAAGTATGCTACCTTCCCCTATCTTGATACAGTTCTATCCAGTCCACCTCATTACATCCTATTTCTTTCAGGTCCATTCTATTCCCATATGCGTCTAGGTCTTCCCAATGGTCTCTTCCTACTGGGTTTGCCAGTCAATACTATGAATATGAACAATGTTCTAGAATTTCCCATTTGCAATGCATGTTCTGCCCGCCGTAATCTAAGAAACTTAATTATCCTAACAATGTCTTGTAATGAGTACAAATTAACTAACTCATCATTATGTAACCACCTTCGATCCCCAGTAGACTCATCCCTTTTTGGACTAAGTATCTTCCAACATACCTTGTTTTTGAACACCCTAAGATGTCAACAACTTACGGTACCAACCGAGTAATAGCATGCATTTCCCGATTGTATTCTTTTCCTAATTTCTAATCTAGTTTTGTTATTGCTAGTTAAAATTGTTTATAAATATTTAAACTAGAGTTGAGTTAAATCCATCATTTTACAAATCCTATTCTCCAATTTACCTTCAAATTCTGAATCTGAATCTTGGGAAAAAATCACTGGCCTGGTTGCTAAGTTCATCCTATAACTGGTTTTTAACCACCAACAAGCAGTATTAGCATTCTAGAACCAATTTTACTTGAAGAATTGAAAATAATAATATTTTTTTTTAAGGATTAGATTCATAAGTTCTTAAATCTCAAATATCCTTAAGGCGATTGGCCTTTTTCATTTGGTGTGGAAATGCTGTGCCGTGGGAACAAACAGTTATATTCAAGAATTTTTATTGTGTTGGAATTTTCTTTTCGGAAACCATTTGTTTAAGAATAGAAGCATGTTGATTAAGTTATACTTTTTATAAACACACATCCTCTATAATTTTAACAGTGATCAAATATCAATAAAATTGACATTTTTTAATAGAAAACTGTCAGCTTCATAAGAAAAAATAATAAAATGTAACATCTAATAAACATTGATAAATTATCTTAGAAGGGGTGTTGAAAATATTAACATAAAAATTTCACTCATTCTCAAGGAAATTGATATTTCCAAATGTAAGATTTTTCCACAAGACCAGTCCAGTAACTAGCACCATCTGATGTTTCCATGATCCATCTGTTCTTGTTGGCACGGAAGGATACTTTGATTGGTTGGCCTAGCACACGGCCACCGTGATTAGTTCTGAGACCGTGCTGTTAATATCATACTTAGTTCATTGATGGCATAAGCTGGTTTCTTTGGTATGCTTTGGCTTCCCACCTTTCTACCCCGCACACTGCCGTTTCACTCCATGAGCTTTCAGGCTTGACAAAGTGTTGCAGTATTTTTCTGTTTTTTGTTGTAATTTGTTTTTATTATCAGTATGTGTTTAATAATTGTTATAATATATTATATAGGTTAGGATTGGGTTTGTCTTAAATGACCAATCTATTAAAATGTACACTCTTTATTTTGTTGAATATTTAAGGATAAGAATCAAAGGGTGTTAGGGTTTTATTTTTTTTTGTGGATAGTGTTGGGAAGTGAACCAAACCGGAAAGATTTTTTGTGTGAGATTGTTGTACAGGGACTGTTTTAGGAACTGGGCAGCAGGAAGGTGGACTTCTGGAAAGTTTGAACTAAAGTGAGAGATAATATATCTAAAACTGTAAACTTGTGCAGCCATCGATAAACAAGTTCACTGGTGTTAGTGCCCCAATGAGTGAGGATGAGGGAAAACTCATTTTTCTTAATCCCTAGAAAACACCAAGGGATAAGGGAAAGTGCCACGTGGTGGACTAACAACAAATGGATGCCGACCACTTTTCACTTCACGGAACTAACAGGATAGAAGGTAATCTCCACCCAGTTTTTTTTCCCTTCAACCAGGCTACAGGACTCTTTGGTTTTTGAGGAAGCTCTCCTCCGCCTGTCACACATGGAACGCAGGCATTGTGTCTGGAAACTAACTTTCTGTTACATTGTTGGCTAGAGCCGTTTGAATAAGAGACACCGATAATCTACGGACTGTGAGGTTATATACAAAGTAAATACTGTAACACCGATCAAAAGGACTTTTTTACGTTTTTTTTATATTATTACTATTGTTTTTATGTGTTAGTTAAACGGTCACTATTTATGACTATGTTAGTTTTGAAGAGTGTATATTTGTGTATTCTAGTTTATAGGCACCTCTAATAAAGATGGCAATGTAAATTTCTTGGTCTATTTAACAGTTGAGTGTGTATTGTTATTAATATTTTTAAAAATGTTATTGTCAAGGTAGATGCCTAAGAATAGACAGACAACCCCTCCCTTCATCCATGGCGAGTTCAAGTACCCAGAAGCCCAAGAGTAAACGCGGATGTTTCCTCACTGGCGCCGGCCGGGCAGGCTTATACATATTGTGTAGGAACAGGGATCCAACCTTTCTAAATGGTGTGAAGCAAGGAGAGGTAACCAACCCTTGCACCACACCACGCCACGCCTTTCCCCCTTCCGTCCACCATCCCACAAAATAGGTTTTAGACTTGCTCTCGACAGGGCCAAGGGGCTTAAGGATTCAAGGGATTCCATGATTTGAGGGTCCATCCCTACTCAATTATTTTTCTTTCGACCAAAACACCTAATGTACCAATCCTTTTTAATCTTGTTGCAGTATATACCAATAATTGATACATCCTGTCTTGAACAAATGCTACTTAGTAAGAGTCTTTAAATCCCCCTAAACACAATCTTGTGAGCCATAACAATCTAGTGCTGGACCTTCAACAAACCAGGTCTCACTAGTGACCCTGAATTGTGGGCGGTTTAGACATTTTTAAGGTTATAAATGGAAATAAATAAACTAGAGATGACACGATACCTTCTTTTCTAGATTCTGATTATTAAGTTCAACCTCGATTCTTCGATTTCAATTCTTGAACATTACTATTTAATTATTTTTCCAAGCATCCAACCTCCTTTAAAAATCTATTTGTTCAACTTTATAGAATAACAAAGAAACCAAAACATTTAAATAATACAAAAGTTCTTTTTTTTAACACAGAAAAAGATCTGTTTAACAAGTATTAAAGAATTTTACAAAATTAATAAAATAATCAGTAATTACATTAGAAAGCATGTATTTTTACCTTTACTCATTCCATCTAGATATCATTTTCTGATTATGATAACTAAATGGAGTATTCCTCTCTAAAAGCACTGATAATAGCTTCAGCTATTTGATTCTTAACTTTCAATGCAGCTAAGAATCGAATTATAGAAAATCGTTATATCAGGATCGATTCTTGATTCTTTCGATACTATTAAGAATCGAGGATAATGAGGTATCTAAGAATCGAGGATATTGAGGTATCGAAGAATCAAGTTTGACAACCCTAAAATAAAATAAAATTTAAGTCATATGTGGCTATGAATAGAAAAAATATGGCTAAAATGAGTGTTTATTTGTATCCATTCTTATAAGCCTACCAGAAAAATATTAATAACAATAGAAAGAATAATGACTCTGCTTCTAAAAAAAATTAGTGAATTTGAAATTTGATATTGTTGACTCAAATCAAAATTCAACAAGATTTGACATCAAAAATACAAGTAACAAATTATTAATAAAATTGTGTGTACTATATAGATTTTAAAATGCTAAAATTAGACATTGTAAGAAGGATAGAAGGGCAAGGCCTACACACTTTCCAGAAAACTGCAGGAATCAAAGTTCACAATTGAAACACAACACATTATTATGTAATTTTCTTAATCAGAAGAGAGTAAAACACAGACTGGACTATGACAGCATGGCTAGAGGTAGATCACAGTTACTTTGATACTGATGTTGCCTGTATTTTGATTAAAAAGAAGGTTTAGGCGTGTATTCTGCAGGTGCCTGTTCAAACTTGTGTCTTCACTCTTGGGTAGATGGAAAGAATGTTGTATTTATGTTATATTTAATTATTTAGTTTGGTATTAAATTATCTATTATTATTATTATATGTGGAAGAAGGTATAGGAAAGATGGATAGAAACATATAAAAGGGATGAACACAATATGGCTTTTACAATGAAAAGAAGAACACAGTTCACACTTTACATTGCTGCCATTGGACAAAGAGGTAATGGTTGTTCTTAAAGAAAATCGATCTTCACCGCCCAATCCCCTGACCCTAGGTTTCATTCTATCGGAACTCATCAAGGAGGAGTGTTAAACATGCAATGCAACTTCCTAAATGAGAGGGAGGGGGGAGAAGTCACAAAAGGGAGAAAATGAAACATTGTAAAGACTGATAAGACAAATAGATAGAAGCATGTAAAAGCTATAAGGTTATACCTTATAAGGTTATACCTTATAGCTTTTACATGCTTCTAACTATTTGTCTTATCATTCTTTAAAATTTTACATTTTCTTCCTTTTGTGTGTGTTTTCCCCCCTCTCCTTTAGGAAGTTGTGTTGCACATTTCAAATTCCCTCCCGATGAGCTCCGATAGAATGAAACCTAGGTTGGGGGATTGGGCGGTGACTATCAATTTTCTTCAAGAGACATCCATTACCTCTTTTGTTCAGTGGCAGCATTGTAAAGTGTGAACTGTGTTCTTCTGTTCATTGTATAAGCCATTTTGTGTTCATCCCTTTTATATGTTCCTATCCACCTCTACTATACCTTCTTCCACATATAATAAAATTACCTCATAAAGCAAAAAGAGGTTACCCTTATAGAGATATATTAGGATTTTTGAAATTTAAATGTGATTAATAACTCCTTTTAATGTGCCATTATTTCATATCTTGCAAAATTTCAGTGACAAATTAAGTCAATTTGAAGATATCTTTAAAAATATTTTTTAATTTTAATATCTTTAGATTTTTTGTTTTGGTTTTCAATATCTTAGCTTGCTATGCGTACTGTTATATTATAATCCATTGTTCAGGTTTGAACCAATATTTTTAAATGGTTTCAAACACTATTTACACCATGTATTCACCTAATCAACGTTAAGTTAGTCCTAGATAATAAGCTCCAGTAAACTGACCTCTCCGGATCGACAGGTTTTCCCCCTGTCTTGTGAGAAGATGAGCGCTCAGTTTCTGAGCCCGTTGTGGTACCCCCGTCCCGTCTCTTGCGGCGCTCAATAGAGATTTTCACATCCGTCTTTAGACGAATGTACTTTTCCTTTAATGAGCGGTACTTATCCTCCAAGAGACGCTTTTCACACCTCACCTTTTCAAACACCCTAGAAACAATAAAGATAAGGCTGAAATACTGGTAATTAAGAACCCAGTCGAATAATTCCAAATGTTTTCACTGATTAGTGTAGTTGTTCTTTAAGAATCGTGTGGCTAAGGTCGGTGTATTATAATTTTGATGAAACTCAATTTAGGACTGTCTCCAAGTTTCCATTTAATTCTTTTGCATAAACAGTGAATAAACAAGACCCACAATCCCAGGACAAAGTGCTGTGCAGATGAGTTGCCTTTACCCCATTATTATTTAATTCCATGTACAGTCGAATATATCTTTTTGGGTCCGTAGCTCTGGTCTTACAGCTGATTTTTAGTTTTTCAGACTATTATAACCTATTGGTGTGATTAAAATTACAATGTTTGATCATTCATTATAAAATGAGTGAAGTGTGGTTGTTAGAGAAAATCAATAAAACATGGAAAGACGAAGAGAAACATTTTATTTTATACCAAATGTAGTGTAGTTATATAAGTCAACCATCTATATCCCCTAACCTTGAGTTCTCCACGAGTTCTTGTCTTGCTGCCTCGTCTAACCCCTCGCTGGCCACTCTCATTCGCACCTTCTCCACATCCAACTCCTTGGTCAACCTTGCTCTGAGATCAGCAAGTTGATCTGTGTGCTCCTTTCTCACAGCTTCCTCCTGAAAATATGTTACTTTTAAAAACAATGTGGCGACACTTTTCCTTAGATAGAAAAAATATTAAATAATTATAAAATTTATTACTATAATTTCATCAATGATTAAAAAATGAAAATACTACCTACCGAGCCAAACTTGTACATACTTATTAAGGATGGCACCTTTTAATTCTCAAATACCTGGAATTCTTAAATGCTCATATTGAAAACTATATTTTTTTATTCTGAATTTTGGATTGGAATTTGTTTTAGAGATGTTATACTGCTAATCTCAACAGCCCAACAAAATTATAGGACAAACCTAAAAATCACAACAGAGTCTATTTAATTTCCAGCTTGATTGGATGTATAAATGCTCTAGTGAATGGATTGTAAAAAAGAATGTTAACATTTGTATATTATATTATTCTATTACATTTCCTCCCATGTTCACAATTTTTTTACAAGATTCGGGTTAAGGATTTGGAATTCACATGTAAAGTGGACATTCAGATTTTGTAAAATAGTGGATTCTACCCAACTTTTATAACTATAACAAAAACAAACATTATTTCCTATTCTTAATTTCTATAGCAATTTATAATTAATGTAGATATAGAAAATCTTTCTATGTTTAACATATTTTCTAAGATTCAGAATTGGGATTTTTAGGTGAATTGAAGATTTGAATTTTAAAATAGTTTATTTGATCCATTTCTAGAAATTATATTAGATACAATAATTGTAAGTCTGGAATGTGGTATAGGTAAAAGTGTGAGTTAATAAGTCATAGCATCTTAATAGTCTTAACAAAAGTACAAGGTGTGATTACCAAATTCTATTACCAAATATCATGTTTCAATGTTTTCATTATTTATTATTGCCAGCGTTTAAAGACGTGCCTTCGGCATATACACAAGCTCTGAGGTAATAAATAACAATTATCTGTGGCTTGGATGAAAGTTATGTGAAATAATCTGCTAATAGACAACACACTACTACTTATGTTTTTATATTTATAATTGTGCAACTACTAAACTAACCTCTTTATTAAGTTCAAGGCGAAGTTTCTCCAGGTGCACCAACTGTTCCTCTTTGAGGTCACTCAGTAATATCATGTGTTCTCTCATCATGGCTTGTTTCTGCTCCTCTAGATCTTGTTCTACTTCCATTCTCAAGGTCTCATGAAGTGCAATGGTTTTAGCTCTTCTCTCGGCTTCCAAAGACTCCTTAAGACGCTCTTCAAGGCTCTCAAGTTCCTTAAGATAACATTAATGGGGTTTGTCACATTAAGCTTCGAAAGAAGAGTTTAATAGTTTTGGTGGGAATTAGGTTTAGTCATCAAGTGGTGTAAAAGTTTAGTGATTAAAACTTAATTACATGTTTGATCTTGGATGTTAACAACCTTATTAACATTAAACCTCGGTAACAATTCGACAATTTCGCAATGAATTCTAGTGAATAGAGGCTACTCCACAAATCTTGCTTAAAAAAAATAACTGGTACAAAACATTAAACCACAGTAAAAAGTGTAGCAATGACTACTTTGATATTCACCCATAATACTGACCTATATACAATATTTTGGTAGAAAGCACAGTTTGTGACAGCTACACAATTTATTATTTTGCTTATATAATATATTTGTATGTCAAGTGATTGCCACTTTACATAGATAGTGCCAATACCTAAAATAAAAGTGTATTTTCTAAACCTTTCTTTCTACCAGAATCTTACCATAAAAGTAAACAATGACTTAAAAACTGGAATTTTAACTCGTAGATCAACAACTCTCTACAAAACATTTTCAATGAAATTCAAAGTATGGCTTATAAACAGCGTATTAGTCCCTCCGTTTACGATGAAAAGTGGCGGTCTAACCTTAACTAACTACACTATGGCCTATCTAATAATCCAAGTCATAGTGTAGCCATAAAAGGTAAGCTTGATACATTAAAAAGATATATTATATATGAAAAAAGTGCATTGAGCAAAAACATTTAGTGATAAATAAAATGATAGAATATTAGGAAAATGGTAGAGCACAAATAAAAGTAACAACACTGACACATATTTACACACACTTCAATATTTCGATGCTATTGTAGCATCTTCCTCAGGAAGTAGTAATTAGACTGTGGTGTTTATGTTTCCCTCATGAAGGTTCAGTTCCAGATCCAACATTATGGCATGGTGGTGTGAAATTTTCCAGGTGAATCTGAGGGAGTTATAGTTATTTAACCTGTTCCTGAACTGTATAATAAATTAGTTTCAAAATCTGTACAAATCATGAAGATGTCATCAATAAATCTCGGTCCAGCAGAGTGAAAAAAAACAAAAAAAAAACAGTCTAATTACTACTTCCTGAGGAAGATGCTACAATAGCATCGAAATATTGAAGTGTGTGTAAATATGTGTCAGTGTTGTTACTTTTATTTGTGCTCTACCATTTTCCTAATATTCTATCATTTTATTTATCATTAAAAAGATATAGTAGCAAATATTTGTTCCTCCTGTACAGTCACTCATAATATCTAAGTGGCCCAACAATATGTGTTTCTTTAAAAGAGCTATAAAGTTAATCAAATTTGCAGCTATTCTTAGGTCAATTCATAGAACTTGCTAAAAAAATAAACATTTAAGCATTTTGTTTTCTCTTTACCATATTGAATATGTCTGTGGCAATTAAAGTTTAGTTTTACATTTTTCAAAATAATAATCTGGATGTGATATCTTGAAGAAAATCTATTGTTACTTCTCTAAATCTTTCAAGCTCTCTCCCTTCCTGAACCAAGCTAATATCATGTTCAGTAATAAATTTTTATAAAATTATAATATGATATATTATATTATGTGGTTCAACAAGATGTTTTTCTTTAAGAGAGCCATGAAGTTATCGAGTAATAAATAACTTAAGTAACAGACCTGTTGGTGGGCCTCCAAAAGCTGCCTCTTCTTCTGGTTGATTTCATCAGCCAGTTGAGCTCTCAACTGCTCAAGCTCTAATTGGTCCCTTTGCTCTATTTCCTGTCTAAACTGGGTCAGTCTTTCTTCTTTTTCTGTCTGTAGCTCTGATATCAGTGTCGACAACTGTGGAAACAGTAATATTACAAGAAAATATCAAGGGAAAGTATAATATTTATTAAAAAAAACTTCTGAAAAAAGTTGGAGATGCTGAAAGAAATGTATTGACTTGTTTTGTGACATGTATTAAAATTTAAATGAGAGCATGCATCAAAAGGACTTTAGAAAATTTCAAGGGATGTTAAAAATCTAATTTTCAGATAAGTGCTAATGAGCAGTATTGTATTTATCTAAAGATTCAATAGCTTTAAAGTATAGTCAAATAACTATCCCTTGCCCACAGACAAAGTATACACCAGACACTCAAGACTTATGGGAGATTCATTGCACTCCTTGAACCAGGGTGAGTCCTTGGTCACCAAGGAGTGCTAGTTGCAGTTTTCAGTGATAGCAGCACTTCCAAGTGAAACAACTCACTTTCAAATTGTTCGTTGTAAAGGGGTGGCAGTCTGAATGAACACAACAGTTTAGGTAACCCTCCCCCACCCCAAATTCACCCCATTGCCCCCTTTCAGTGAACAAAATGTTTCAGACAAGTAACTAGTCAATCAAATTTAAAGATTGTCTACAACTTTAAAAATTGCAAACATTCTAATGAACAATAAAAGGATCATTGTATTCTACAGTTTCCTTTGTAATTTTCAGCATGAGTAGGCTCATTTGGGGGATTGGTTTGTGGGAAGAGTGATGGGGTTACTACCTGAACCTAGCTTTATGAAAGTCACTTTGACACTAGAAGGCAATTTTTGTTTGTTCTCTAATAAAACCATCTTTAACGTGAACTGTTTATAAAAATGCCTGCTTAGTATTGATATTGTCACTTGGGAATGCACATGATGTTACCCCTTGTTGAAGGACTCAAACTCTCCCAATGAACACAGCCATTTTAGCCTGGAGGCTGTGGGTCTGGTGTATACCTTGTCAGATTGGACCTATTAGAAAAATCTGTATTAAAAACTATGAATCAATTTTAAATATGGTTAAGTGTCGGTAGCGTGTCTACCTACTGAGTTAAGAGTCCCGGGTTCGATTCCCAGAATGGCTGAAAATTTATCATTGGTGAAATGTGGGTTTACACTTTCACAGTGATAAATTAACAGCCGGGGACTGGATGTTGTGTCTGTCCTAGTCTTGAGTTATATTGTAAGGCATATGTAACTATGACAGGCCTACCCAGCCGGTAGTGGAAAATCTATGGCTTGAATATATATATATATTCGTCTTGAATATATATATATATGCGTCTTACTACCCGTTCGGGTTATAGGCACTTACGCTAATGTGTAATGGTAGGGTGATTGGGAGATGAAATGGAGGAGCTACAGTTTAATGTGGAATCCGAACGACGGTGGAGGCCTGGCATTCCTCGCATTCACAAGTTGTGATTAATACACGTCTTGTCAGAGATGAAGGAAGGGTTTGGCAATCAGATAAATCTGTGCCGGAACCGAGGATTGAACCCCAGACCCTCAGCACAATATGGCTTGAATAAAAAAACCTGACCCAGGCCACAAGCTGTAAACAGTAATGGATATAAAGTAAATTTGTCTGAAGGGATAGTAAAGAATATTTGTCTGGTGAAAACCAAACCAATTTTAGTTGGTTAAGATAAGATTTGTTACCTGTTCTTCTTCTCTTAAGCGAAGCTCAGCCCTCAGCTCCTCCATTTTGACCCTGGCCTTTTCATCGAGCTTCATCCTCTCTGAATTTAGTACTTGATCCATTTCAACAGCATGGATTTCACGCAGCGTTTCTTCCTCCCTTCGTAGCACCTTGATAGCCAAACAGCAATATTGTGTAGTAAATTACTTCTATTTTGGGTTTGTGACACCAATGCTTGTATAAAAACTGTTTGAATTTAAATATAACAAAAAAATGGCAGATTAAAAAATCTTATCGGTATTCTTATCGGTAAACATTAAGCCTGTGAGAACTTAGGAATTTGAATTTGAATCAAATTTGAATAATTGATTAGTGACGAAATGATTGTGAATCAAATATTATACTTTGGGAAATTTTCAAATAGAGTATTTTACAGTGGAAAAGTTTTCAAATTATATCTGAATCTAGTATTTGGCTTGATAGTATAAATTTATTTTTTAATAAAGTCGGCGTATGGCCCGAACGGGTAGTAAGAATACCAAAGAGAATTATGGAAATGAATTACAGTATGTAGGAAAAAGATTGCAAGGGAGGCCAAGAAAGAAATGGGAGGAGCATATAACAGAAAGTGTGAGAAAGTGAAAGGAGAAGAAAGGAAGCAATTAAAGGAGGAAGAATGGGGGAAATATAAAGGAAGATAAAGGCATTTTACTCAAATGGCCTGACCGGCTAGAAATAGTTGATGATAAGGTTTGAAACCCATTAAATGTTACTTTTATTCATTAAAATTGCAATGTTATCTAGTTGGTGAGTGCAAAAAGCATTTTTTTTTCAAATTGAATAGCAAAAGAACAAATATCAAATAGGAGAAATCAAATAGTTGATTTTATAACATTTTTGATATAAATTATTTTGATTAGTAAATTTAGTGTTTTATATTTAACTAACTTATTGGTAAAGTGCAAAAAAAAGTACAAAAACCTAATTTTTTACAACTCTTCAATATTCTTAAATTTTAAAATAGCCGATCCCACCCAACTTGCAGGAATTAATAAATTCCTGACCTTTTCTCGAGCATTTGGGATCTCGTCCCCCCTAAAAATAAAGTGATTATAGAAAGTCAGATGTACACAATTACCTCGTGCTTTTGGGTCTCTTCTTTAAGAAGCAGCTGCCTCTCGTATGTGGTTAGTCGATCTCTCATGTCATCCTCCAAGCGAAACTTCTCAGTCCGGAGCTGTGCCTCCAATTTGGAGCTCTCTGCCTTAAATCGAGACATATAATCTTCCTGGAGAGACCTGCACTTAGACTCGCATTCCAACGAGAGCTTCTCTTCCAACTCCTTTATGTAGGACTCCATCTTGTCCCTGGCAAAAACAAAATTATAATAAGTGAATATATAAGCTTGTAAACACACTTTCACATGAATCTAAGTGAATTGTTAGGTTAACACAAAAGCTGTAAAACCAGCACAGCAGTCACACACATCATCGTAAGTAAACTAATAGGTAGAGACATGCAGAAGGCGAGGTTATTTTTTGGAGAAAAGTGGTGTTATTTATCTCAAAAAGTGATGATATAAGCTGAAAGCGATATTATTTATGTAAATACGAGTCGAGTTAGTATTCGTTAAAAAAAACTAGGAAAAAACTGTCAACATTTTTCCTTCATATTGTGTTTATAACTCTTTATTAAAATATTTGGAGAAAAGTAAAATATAAATACGCACAAAACATTTAACGCTTAGTAATATCAAACTTGATTTATCAATCAATATCATTACCTTCGAGTCTTACAAATAGCAATATCAAAATAATCGATTATCAACTTAGGTTTAGACCAAACAATAATAACATTGAAACATGTTGTCTTAGAAGAGTAAACTAGTAACAAATAAGGAGAAGAGAATAAAAATTAAGAAGATATAATTTTGCCAAACATGACCGCCTGTAGCAAGGTCCATATTTATTAATGTCCTTGCTCAGACCTAGCATGGAATCTTTTAAAAGCTGAAAACAAAGAATTGATCTTTCAAAATTTAGGTATCATAATGTGTAAAAGTTGAAAACAAAGAATTGATCTATCGAAATTTAGGTATCATAATGTGTAAAAATTGGAATCGTTATTTGCAATGCTGGCCTCAGATAAAAAAAAACTTAAATATCCTGAAAACACTAATATATTCTGGGATCCATTTTATACCCATAAAATAAGTAAAAATAGATACTGGTATATTACCAGTGTTACCACGTTGAAAATTATATTGCATGATGTGGTATTTGCCAAATTACAAAGATATTGTGTTTATTTAGAAAAAAATCTTAAATTCGTGTTATTCATGTGAAACCAGTAGAATTCTTGTAAAAATTTGTTTTATCGCAAATGCGAATGTTGCATGTCCCTACTAATATGTAATAGCACTCATATGAGGATAGCTAATTCCACTTTCTGCAAGTGAGATTTCTTAATGTGCTATCCATTTTTTCACACATTTAACTCAGCTCACCCAAAATTTTATAGAGTCTACATCTTGAGCAGAGCCTCTTTACACTTTTCGAGGTAGATTTTGTTTTTTATATAATTTTTAGAAAGTTGTATTGTGTGTTTCATAATCCTTCCTGATGAATACAACCTAAGTTGGGAAAATAATAGGTAAAGGTTGATTTTCTTCAAGAAGCAACCCCTACCTCTTTGTCCAGCGGTAGCAATGTAAAGTATGAACTGGGTTCCTATTTTCATTGAAGAAGACAAATTGTGCTTGTTCCTCTCATTTTTACCTTCTCGTGCAATATTATGGTTGGAATACAAGCATATTAGAAGCTTTGCCTTCATGACTAAGAATGGGGAAGATAAGAAAAATTGTACTAGCATTTGATTAAAAGAGTGGGAAAGTAACTTAAATAAACATTAACTAACCAAGTATGAACCCTAGTGTTTCGGATTGTCCAAGCTTTTAAACCCTGCATTTTAAATAAGTCATACTGTGCCCCCACTTGAAGTGCTTAGAGATTCAAAATAAATAATCCTAAAATATGAGAAATATTTGATCGTGGAATAAACCTAAAATTGATATCTATGAATCACATATTGTAATTTTTATCAAAACACATAGGGCTATCTATATTTTATTAATTTTTACTAAAAAGAAAAATTGTATTTGGAGAGGTGAATAAAAACATATAGAAGGAACAAACACAATGTCTTTTACAATGAAAAGAAGAACACAGTTTCACACTTTACATTGCTGCTGTCGGACAGAGGGGTAACGGCTGCCTATTGAAGAAAATTGATCTTCACCCCCCAATTCCCTGATCTAGGTTTCATTCTATCAGAACTCTTCAGGGAGTATTCAACACAACTTAATAAAAGAGTGAACCAAACAACACAAAGGGAGAAACAGGAAAAATGGTAAAGAGTGGTAAGACACAGATAGAAACATGTAAAAGGAACAAATAGATACATTAAAAAGAATACATCAAATCTCAGCAGGTAAAGTATAAAACTGCACTGACCGTATCGCCTTCTCTTGCTCCTCCTGTTGAGTTTGAAGACCACTCTCGAACAAGACCATTCTCTCTTCCAATTGGCTCAAAAGTTTCAATCTTTTAGACTCTTCATCTTCTGACATTTTACTTCTAATTTCAGACACACGTTTTTCCTGCAAAAAGAATTTGGTGGGTAAAATTAATATTACATAACATAGTTTGTATGAATCAAACACTAAATTGTACGTTAACTTGAATTAAAATATTTGTTTTCAGATCATACACATAAGTCTATAATCCTATATTTCCTTTAATATATATAATATTAGGTGTTAAATTAGGCTTTCCCACGTCACATTAAAAACTCCAAGTCAAAAGACTAATATAAACACTTTTAAGAAAATAAATTAGAAAAACAATTTAACATTTGAGAAACACAAAGCAGAACTAATCACTTTTATCTAAATTCTGTAGTTGCATGTTCAAATGTGGGAGTGTTAAGATTCTGAAGCTATATCTTTTCATTCAAACAATACAAAATAGTTCTTACTGCCCTTCGAGACACAATGATAAATCAATATTTTGAGTTTAATGTAGAAATGTCTCTAATTACCCCAATTTAATGTTTGTTAGTTTGCAGGGCTACCTTGGGCAATGCTTTATTTTACTTCAAACAGATAGAAAATAAATATCTCTTCATTTTATATATTTTGATATTAATTAATTTACAAAAATCAAGCCCAAATTTTAAAGTTTAGGCCTAGAGGTGCACATGTTTGTGGACAGGATTACTTCATTTTTAAATCTCGATCCTCTGCGTGCAATAAATATACTGCAACACTTATGACAGACAGTTTCTTCATTTTATGAATATAAATTTATAATTTGAAAAGGAGATTTTTTTAACATATTTTTATCTGTCTCAAAAGAATAATCAAAATAAGTACAGTTTAATCTTTCAAAATAGGTAATCTAATTTTAGATTAATAACTAAAAACAAGTGTAGAGCTCCCACAGGTAGTAAGTAAGACGCAGTGCTTAAAAAAACAAAGAAAAAAACTTTTTTCCTATTAGTATTTCCAATCGAAAAAACGTATAAATTGAATTATATAATGTTTGATGTAACAAAACCAGCTAATTACCATCTTGTGAATAAGCTAAGGAAATTCTGAATGTGACTTCGATAGTAAAATGATAAAACCCTACACTCATCACCATTAACTGTTTCCAGCCTGTGGCAGGGTCAGTTTAGTAAAATGCCTCCTCCTTCCTCCTTTAATGTGTATAGCCTGAACGGATAGTAAGATGCAGTGCTAATAATAATAATTCTTCCTTTAATTTCTTCTATTCTTCTCCTCTCACGAGAACATTTTCTGTTATCTGCTCCTCCCACCTCTTTCTTAGTCTCCCTTGCGATCATTTTCCTACATTCTTCATTTCCATAATTTTCTTGGACATCCACTCTTTTTCCATCCTCATTACATGACCATACCATCTCATTCTTGTTCCTCTACTATCTCATGTAATCCCTGTACTCCTCCCTTACACTATAAAACAATAATCATTCCTCATTAGTGCTTACTGCTAAGTGCTCATTCATAATTTTATAATCTCTTTACAAAAGAATCACCTGCCTCGGTGGCGTAGTTAGCTAACGCACCAGTCGTGTTGAGCTCGACCGCCAAGGACGGGGAGATCAAAGTTCGAATCTCAGTCGGGTGAACTGGGGGTGGTTTTTCCTAAATGGTTTTTCACTCTCCCTCCACGCAAATGCGGGTTCACTTCCTCTAAATTTAACCCTCCCAATTCCTAATCCATTAGCGTAATTAGTACTTAAGCATATAACCCGAACGGGTAGTAAGACACGGTGCTAAATATTATTATTATTATTATTACAAAAGAATAAAAAAACTCAAAAATCAGAGAATTCAAAAGAATCATGAGGAAAGGAAAAATAAAGTATTTTAAAGTGAAATTTATTCAAGGTAAGAAGGGCATAAAATGCCATTTTTTTAGTAATTATAAAATTTTATAATGCTTAAGAACCGTTAAGACCTTTATGAACCTAGATTTATTACACACATCCAGTATTGTTTCCAGCATATGGTCTGGGTCAGTTTTCTATTGAAGCCATATATTTTCCACTACCAACTTGTTAGGTCTGTCGTAGCATGGACTTAGATATATATAGATTCCAATTCTGGTTCTGGTTTATAAGCAAATTAATTTTAGGGATCTTGTTCCAGTTCCTTAAAACAGCTGTGAATTTCAGTTATCAGTTCTGGTTTAACTCCCTGGTTATATCCAATGTCATGTTCATTGTAAGGCGGAAAACTTGAGAGCAGAGTAAGGTGACTGTAACCTGAGGAAGTGGTGGTCTCATGGTTATAAAGTCATGCTGAAGCCACTTCATGCCTGTCAAAGGTATCTATTGGTGAGAATCGGTGTTTGGCCATCTTAGCTCCTCTTGTGGACCACGTGACTCTTGCTCTGAGTCATTAATTAATGGAAGGGGTACGAAAAGTCCAATATAGTGATGCTGATGAGCCGGGAACAGTTGGTCTTTTGAGGGCAGTTGCTCTTTGAATATGGTGATGAGCATGAATGGCTAGGCATGAACTGGAACAGTTCCGGGAACAATGTGTGAGTGTAATTCAGGACTCACACTCTCAACCTTCCAACGACCAAACTCACTCCAACCCTCAATATAACCTGGTTTTTTAACTTATAACACCCAACCTAGCATTGACAATAAACCGGCGATCTACAACTCTAACCAGTTATATACTTTCTTCCACATGATGAATGCCCTTAACTCTCCGACTATCCTGCCAATAAGGAACAGAAGGGCAAACTGATGATGACACAGAAGATTACTTTACTAAAGAGAGTTGTTCTTAGGTTTCTGTCCCTCGGTTTGATAAAGGCAATATTGCCAAAATATTAAAACTGTTTGTTTTAATGTGTGTAATTTCTTACACTGCAGAAGATAGAAAAAAGAGTGATTATGTCATCGTAGTGAGTTTGGTTTCTACCCACAAGTGTTTCCTTTTCCACTAAGTGGAGTTTCTTTACTCAATTTTTACTCATGGGGAAAGCCCATTTTACTCTAGTACTATAGTATAAGTCAAGATCTAATTTTTTTTAAATTCTTTTTTACAGTAAGAGCAACTATTTTGGCTTAGTTATTGTAATTATTGATGAAATAGTGATTATTCATCCCATGCATGAATGTTCCAGTAGTTATGCCAGTGAACTCTGTTATAGTGGCTGTAATGTGACTGGTAAATGAGATTCACTGTATAAAAAACCAAAAGAATGAAAAAGCTTAACATCTGAACAATCCAAGTTACAGTGAACACCCCCAATCAGTGTTCAAATCTCTTGTATTAAATAAAGAACCTCATGTCTCTGATAGATAAAAAAGAAATGCAACTGCCCCACCACTTTACGAAGGTTACGTTTTGGGGGAGTATGGAAAGTGCAACCAATTTATTAAAAGAAGGGGTCGGGAGGTATAAAAAAAAGCACAAACGGATAGAGAAACAAAGGTACTACAAATAATAATAGATTAAATATTATAAAAAATAAATTAATATAACTTTCAAGTGACTAGATTTTTCTAAAAGAGTTGTACTTGTAAATGGATTTACTTATCATATTTGGAGCAAATCAAATCCATGCCACAAAACTTATCACAAAGTTACTTTCATGCCCGCAAGTAACATACTTTGACCAACATTCAAATGAAGACAAAGATTGATAATGTTAACACTTACATTATCTTTCTCTAACAGTTTTATGGCGTCTTCTAATTCCATTTCCAACTTCTCTTTATGCCTCTGTAATGTCTCCACAGTCTCTTTCTCAATTTGTTCCATTTCTTCCCGTTGTCTGGAAACAACAGCATCAGCTTCCGTTTGTCCGCTGGACTCTTTTTCCGAGGAATAAATTTTATTCGATACATCTTGGTTTTCTTGAGATTCTGATGTGATTAAATCAAAAGGCTTTAACTTTCTCCCTATGTCTGTTAAATGCACCTTTTCAGAAAATGTGTCTTTCGGAGAATGTAGTTTAGTGAGAATAACATTACTTGCTTCATTATTGACTAGATTTTTTATTCCTTCATTTTCTTTAGTATCGCTAGAATTTTTGCTAAAGGGATATTGTTCATTAGACGAATAACTAGGACTTGTTTCTTTAAGTTTGGTGTTTGGGTTCTTGTCAATTTCTTTGGGGCAGGATCCAATTTTGTCCAAAGGAGTCGCCATCTTTATGTTGAAGAATTGTTCGGCTAGCTCCTCGTTGTCTTGGGATTCTCTGGCTATCTGTGTCTCCACTTTATCATCAAAAGAAGTTGCGCACATATTACTGCTCATTTTTGGAGAGATTTGGTCCATGTCGGATGCATCCATTAAGTTCAATATGTCTGAAAAGAACGTAAATATGTGTTAATGACAAAATATATTACAGTATATAAAATTTCAATGTTTTAGAGGATACTCAAAGATGTATTAAGTGTCTTTATGTCAGTTTATTATTTACTTCAATTTTCAAAGGATGAACCTTATCTGATAACTAGAAAAGCTACTAGATCTACTTTTACATATTCACACATCAGCTCATGTGATCTGAAGCTGTCACTTTTGTTAGATATTATCAATACCTTTAAAATTAATAGTAATAAATTAGAACGATATTATCCATTTCGGCCACAAAAAAATGTGTTTGTATTTTCTAATAGAAACTTTCTACATGGTGTCTACTCAACATGACCAATGAAATTCTCGACTTTTTCCCTGATTTCCCCTGATCATTTCCTAAAATTCCCGACTAAAAAGTATGTCACATCCTTCTAATTCCCCCACCTCTCCCCTCATTTTTCTATTAATCTTTTTTATGAATAATTATAAGTTTTAAAATTTAAATAAACATACTTTTTAAATTTGTATTGACATTGTTTATTAGGAATTATAAAATGTATTACACAGCTACAAAAAAAACTACACTTTGAATAACATTATTATTTACTGTTTTAATAATTATTATAGTTCATATTTTGAGGAAAACCATATTTTCCCAGATTTTTATTGTAATTTACCAAATTTCCGGCTTATTCCCGTTTTTTCCCCGATCACTTCAAATTCCCGGCTAATTCCCGTTTTCCCTGATTTTCCCGAATGGTAGACAGCCTGTTTCTATGTTAGAATTGGATGGTAGCTTTGATAATATTGACTTTAATGTTTGTCAGTTCATGGAAACTTATGTACACTTATGTAAAATGTTAATATAACATCCTATCTTATAATCCATTCATTATAACATTCATACATTCAGTCAAGCTGGAAATTAATGGTCTAGGGTCTGGTTGTTGAGCACATCCTATAATAGTTATAGTTGGTTCTGAACCACCAATATGTAATATTAAAGCTCTAAAGAAAATTGAACTTGAAAAATTGAAAAAGAAATCTTTTTAAGAATTTCAGTCTCGAATCCTCAAATATCCTTAACGATTTGAGGGATATGAGGATTTAAGGACCCATCCCTACTAAAAATGTTATATGACATTTTAATTTAATTTTTATCATAAAAGGGCAATACTTTTTTTTAATCATAAATTGGTGAAAATAGTTTGGTAATATTGACTTTTACCTGCTCCAGTGCCCACCTGGTCTTAACCCTTTGAGTGCCAATGTCGCTGAGAGTGATGCGTGAAATATTTGCTAAAATTGCCAGCGATGATCACAGAGACCCCATATTTTCGAGCTCTTACTGTATTAAGTCAACAGATAGAGTAGATTTTATTTTTACTGCATTCTCGTATGTTCAAGATACTTTTATTTATCTTGCACTTAGAGTTTAGATATATCAAACATGAAAATTATTTACTAACTTTATGAGTTTTGTATTTGGCCTTGTTTGTAAACAGGGCTACTAATAGGAAAGCTGTGATTCAAGACACAGAAATATTTGCAATATTTGATAGCTCAAGTGAGAGTGATCAATTTGTTAGTGATTATGAATTTGTAAATAATGAAACTGAACAGGAATTAGATTCAAGTGAAAGTGAAAGATCGGAACAAGTAGAAGTGGCAGCTGACATTGATAACACGAGTGTGAATACGAGTGATTCCTATAGGGATGAAATAAATCTTGAAGATCAGGATAATCCACCACAACCTCTTCATATTTATGCAGAAGTACCAGGTTTGAAGTCTCTCCCCTCCCCTTGTGATTCCAAGCCAATTATTTACTTTAGACTTTATTTTACTATAACCCTGCTAAAGTTGATGTTCACTGAAACAGCTACTATGCATAGCCCAATTTTTATTTAATGTTAGTTTGTTTTTTTTTGTAAATCTTGTTATTTACTCAGTTTTTAATGTTTTTACAGTGATTTTTTATTTTAAGCTATTTAAATTTTCAAAGCTTACAAATTAATGTTAAGTAAAACTGTAAAAAAAATATTTTTAGTTGTCTTGGCAAGTGATTTTTTTATATTTAAAAATTAAAAAAGTATATGTATAATTATATAATCAGATTGGCAAGCATGTTAGGTAGTTTATGTAAAAATTTGAGTGCAAGAAGTTCAAAGACTTATAAGTTATTAAAATTTAAACAAAATCCTGTATTTTTCAGCAAAATAGCTTGGCACCTTTAGCACACTTTTTTGTCATTTCTCTTGGCCCTCAAAGGGTTAAGGTGTAACACTTGCTAGAGACTAAACTGATGATGACAGGGATATTGGGGTTTGAATCCTGGTCAGCGGTTCAGAGGGTGTTTTTTTTAAAAATTGTTTCCATTCTCCCTCAACTTAAATGTGGGTACACTTCCTCTAAAATGTAACCATCCTCATCCTTAACACATTAGTGTAATTAGTACAGATGGGGACAACCCTAGCAGGTAGTAAGAAGCGGTGATAAAAAAAAATATAGGCTTTCTGTACTTTCCAGAAACTAACTTTCAGTCAAAATGTCTACTAATTAGAAATTCAAGCAGCAACTTACCTGCGACCTTAACACCTGCTATGACTCTCTCATCATCAGGATCAATCAAGCAGCAACTTACCTGCGACCTTAACACCTGCTATGACTCTCTCTTCATCAGGATCTTCTTCTTCAGAGTTCCAGTCTTCATCATCCTTATCATTGATCTCGGCTTCTTCCTCTCCTTCCTAACAATGCAGCAGAAAAAAAAAAATTACCAATTAACATTTTAAACGAGTTCAGCTGTTTAAATGTCACTGTTAAAATTAATTCAGACAAAATAGCTTAAAGCACACTTTACTATTATGTGTTTTTGTACATCTTTCTTATAGTTTCTTCCAAATATAACACAACTTACCTAAAAAAGCAAAAAAAGATTCCCTTGAATAGAAATATAACTAAAACGATTTCTAACTACACTTAATAGAGAAGATGAAGACCAAATAGTACCTTTAGCCTATAAATAGCTCAGTGCTAATTTTGTATTACCACTTTGAAATTATTAAAATGCTTTTTTTTATTATATTAATAATTCATGCTTACAGTTGAGCTTTTTGGTCTTGCAGTAAGTAATATGTCCAAAAAACCAGTATAGCCTACATCCACTTCTCGTTACCATTTGTTCTAATGGTTGCTGCTAATTAAATGTGATAGGCCTTTATCTCTTTTCTCCAAAAGTGGAATGTTTAGTCATGTATTTGAGTTAATATCCAAGCAGTGGCCATAAAGTTTTGTTTTTATTCTAAAACCAATCAGCCTGATTAGAACCACCCCTAATAATATGTTTTAAATATTACTTCAATACAAATTTTCAAAAATGAATTAACTTACTAATTTCTTTTTAAATAAGTATGTTGGGTAATTTAAGTCAACTTAATAACTGTTTATGTTTAAAATAATAAAGATCTTTGTATTAATACTAGGAGTCTGAGAGCTTGGGTTTTTTCATTCGAGTCGAGTACTTCAAAAAGCCCTCGAGTTCAAGTCTGTTCATAATTTTAAAACTCTAAAATTAGTATGGGTTTATTTCAAAGAAAAAAATATATATATATATTTCATTTATTTTAAGTGCTTATCATGCACCTTCTGAACTAGCTGATTATATCAGCACAACTTATAGATTAACTTAAAACTAGAACAAATGCAACATCCAGTCCCCGGCCGTTAATTAATCACTGTGAAAGGTCAAACCCACATTTTACCAATGATACATTTTTTGGCCAGTCCTAATCAAACTCAGGACCCTTAGCTCAGTAGACAGACACATTACCAACTGAGCTAAGGTGTTGGTTGAGAAAACAGATTGTATACGATAATTTATATGTTACTTCGAACCCGGGACTCTTAGCTCAGTAGACAGACACGCTACCAATTGAGTTAGGGTGTAATAATTTTATCAATTTCCATTATTATAAAGATAGTTCTATTTTTGAAACTTGCTAGTTACAAGTCGCTATCAAATCACGTGATTGCTTCTCACACTCAAACTTTTTAAATCCTAATTCTTGAAATGTATCTAGTGAGCAACAGTTGTTTAGGAATAAACTCTCCAGCTCTAGACCTTGGGAGATTGATTTTGTCAACCAATTAAAGTAGCATCAAACAAGCGGGTCTTGCCTCTTTTTGGAGTGATTTGGTTGAAAGAAACTTACTACCAAATAAAATGGTTTTGAATGCAATGTACAGTCATCAACAGAACAGTTTGTTTATGTGATAACTTAAAACATTGACCTGATTCCAATATAGTGTGAACTGTGTTCTGCTTTCCATTGTAAAAGCTGAAAAAATCTAGTTTTGGCAAAATGTGAGTTTACCCTTTAACAGTGATGAATTAATGACTGGGGACTGGATGTTGTACATGTCCTAGTCTACGTTATATTATAAGGCATATGAAGCTACGGCAGGCCTAGCAAGCCGGTAGTGGAATATATATGGCCTGAATATAAAAAATTACCCAGGCAACAAGCTGGAAACAGTAATGGACGTAGAAAAATGATAAAAATAAAAAAAAGCAAGAATAGACTAATAAATGCAAATTAGTTATGAAAACCCATCTAGGAAAAGTGGAAAATTGTGGGAAGAATCCAAAGCACAAAGGTGACATCTTCCTTTCTTCTGTCTTCTATGGTAGAAATAGTCACACACAAATTGAGTAATATTTAATCATTGTTGCCTTTATAAAAATAATTATAAGAGGGAATACACTTTACACGATTCAATTCAATTAAAAGTGGAGTAATTTAGTGCTTCTGTAAAGTGTATTTAAATGTGTGTTTGATCATTTCTACAAGAGAAGATAGAAGAAAGAAAGATGGCATCATTGTGCATTAGATTCTTCCCACATTTTTCCTCTTTCCCTAAGTGTGCTTTCTTTATTAGATTTACACTTATTAGTTATTGTTTCCTTTCCTTTATTTAATAGATTTCCATTATTATAAAATTATTTACTATTCACCCACTCTTGGCCACCTAATAGTTAAAAACTAAACCTATAATAGTTTTCCACATTCTGATTTTAAGTACGGCTTTTCCACCCTGTCTAGACAAATACTTGTTCATTTTTTTCTTCTTAAAATTGCCTTTCTTATTCATACCTCCGTATAAAATGTTGTTAGTAATTATTGCGTTGACCAATCAAACAAGTGTTTGTTTTATTCACCATTTCCACTCTCTCAACATTTATAATTGTATCATAAATTAATCTGCAATTAGTGTACAAAATTGTGATGCAATCAAAAGTCAACACAAATTCACACCCAAAATAATGATAGTAAATAAAGAACTACTTTAAGTGCAGGACAAATCTGAATAAATCAATGGTAAAAAATTGGTGGTCCTGAAGTTTGAGCCCTGTGTGGATGTGACCTTTTTCGGCCCGAAAACTCAAATATATTAGGGATGTTAAAATAGATTCTTCGATACCTTGATTCTTACTAGTATCGAATATCAATCTTAATATTACAATTCTCTATAATTCGATTCATAGCTCTCAATGAAAGTACTGGCAACTTAGAAAATTGCAAAATTCAAAGCAAGAAGTAATTGAATATCTGTGATATTAGTTTATTTGCCGTTATTTGCTATTACTATTTTGGTTCAGTTAACAACCCTATTTTGTGAATTTAATAAAAAGCAGTAATCTTTTTTTTATTTTTATTTTTTATTTAGCAACGAGTCTTACTACCCGTTCGGGTTATACGCTTAAGTACTAATTACACTAATGGATTAGGAATTGAGAAGGTTGAATGTAGAGGAAGTGAACCCGCATTCGCGTGGAGGGAAAGTAGTAATCGAATATATCTGATATTAGTTTATTTGCTATTATTATTTTGGTTCAGTTAACAACCCTATTTTGTAAATTTAAAAAACTTGTGCTTTTGACAACTATTGTTTGTTAAACTTTTTTTTTTTATTATTTGATTTGGTGAGGCTTTACTTGAGGGTAAAAATACATGCTTTCTAATGTAATTCCTAATCATCCTATATATTATTTCTGTTGTCAACATCCTTTTTTTTCTCTACTAATACAAAGCCTACAGCGATGAATAAGGTATCAATGAATATGATTTTTACCGACTTCTGACATAGCATACTCAGTTTATGTTAAAACACATTGTTTGTTTAAAACTTAAGTTAAAATAAAAATCTAACAATATTTTTTTAGATCAATTACCAAAAATAAACTCTCTTTGCTATTTTGTGTACACACTTCGCTGAGTATTTAATATCGACAAACCAACAAAAGACTAAATTTTTTTTGGGGGGCGGGGGGGTGNGGGGGGGGGTAGAGGAGAAGGTTTAATAAAATTGGAATTGTTCAAGAATCGAAATTGAGATTTAACTTAATAATTGGAATCGAGAAAGAAAAGGTGTTGTGACATCTCTAAAATTTACAAAAATAAATTACTGTGGAGGAACAGAACAAACCTCGCCTGAGCCCTCAGACTCGGAAACATTAAACCTGATGTCAAGCTCTTTCTCAAGGTTGAAACGGACACTCTTGCGTTCTTCCTCCAGCTCCTGGCGTTTCCACAGCTGCTTCTCCTCATCTGACAGCACAACAGTTGAATATAAGAAGTGTGGAACTTTAGACATGATTTAAACATTAGTTATAAGTTAACAATAAATATACAATGACCACACATTACTATGGGAAAGATGAATAAAGTCCTGATATTCTAAATAAAATTATTTAATTTTATAGCAGCAAGGTCTAGCTATGATTAATCCAACCCCTTTGCTAAGTTGGTAGTGTGTTTTCCTAGTGATCTAAGGGTCCCAGGTTTGATTCCCGGTATGGCCGAAAAATTTATCATCGGTAAAATGTGGGTTTACCCTTTCACATTGATAAATTAACAGCTGGGAACTGGATGTTGTGCCTGTCCTAGTCTTACAATAGACCATCGGATGGCTGTTCTTCAGTTCAGAAAATGGATTGGTGATAACAACTGAAAGACCCTGCAGCCAACTATAAGAAATACTTGTACTTAGGTTAAGTTAGTATTAAGTGTTTTTTATAAATCTTTAAGTTAAGTTAGTTGTAGGTCCATAGGTGGTGATATTGTGGGTAGTAAGTAAAACAAAATCTCCTTTAGGGTGCCTCCCCAGGTGGCATAGAAGGGGATGCCCGCCCCCTCTGGGGCTCTCGCCGATCTGAGGACTATCAGATCCAGAGTGCAGTGGGACAACCAGCGGGGCAGGGTACCGGGAGCGTAATATACCCGGGGTGGACCAACCAGTAGGTTAGGTATAGGAAAGAAGGACAAATAAGACTTTTAGGTTTAGGTGCTTATTCTAAATTTATTATTGTATTTAAAAAGAACATAGCTAAAAGATGTAATGTAAATTCAAGATGTAGATCTAGGTCCCGAGCTACATGCTAGGAATCGGGATAAATAGTGTAAATAAATAAATAAATAAATAAAGTCTTACAATAGATTATAAGGCAAATGAAGCTCCAACCGACTTAGCAAGTTGGTAGTGTAAAATATATGGCTTGAATAAAAAAATGACAGTAATGGATGTAAAGTAAAGCTATATGATTAGATTTGAAACAACTTAAAATAATAGTTTATTAAAAACAGTGACTAAATCACCTTCCTTTTTAAAATATAAAATTTAGACCCTTACTTTACCTACAATTTCAATTTATTGGCTTCCAATGAAATCTTTAGACTGGTTTAGATGAGTTGTCTAATGCACTTAAAGTAGAGTTCACACATTGGTCCTTGATTTTTTGCACCTTGCCACTTATCTGAACTAGCCACATCTAATTAAATTAAGGGGGTAAGGATAAGGAAGGCAGACTAGTGTATAAATGTACCTGCATTTCTGTGGCCGGAAAAGTAGGAAACCCTTTAGGAAAAGACCCTCACAAACTTTCTCAGTACATCCCACTGGGATTCAAACCCTGATCACCACGTTAAGAGTAGGCAAACTTCAGGCTTAGTCACCAATGTCCCATATGTGGATCCTTATTAATAATATACAACAGTAGACAAAAAGTGATAAAAATAACATACATACCTAATCACGCTATTCCCTTGCGGGGTAGGCAAGAAACTATACATATAGCTCAATTAACAACTCAGTACTTAATCCATCCGCACTTTCTCCACATTTTCCAATCCTAGCACACTCTCTCCACTCACAACATCCTTACACCAAGTCATGAATGGTCTTTTATTTTTAAAACTCTTAATATTTTTTTTTTCACACATTCATCTACAAACATTTAGCCACGTCTTACATGGCCTACCCCTCCTTTTAATCCACACACTCTACCTTCATATATTTGTTTCATCATTCAATCCATACTCACCCTCTTAGCGTGCCCAAACCAACGTAAGATGCTTCTTTCACATTGACCTATTGGTAAAGACATTCAAAAGGCGAGGTTATTTTTAGGGGAAAAGTGGTGTTATTTTTCTCAAAAAGCGATGATATTATAAGCTGAAAGCGATGTTATAATTTATGTAAATACGTAACTATTTATTAACATATTCGGAGAAAGATCAAATATAAATAAGCACAAAACATTTGACGCTTAGTAATATCAAACTCAATATATCAATATCATTACCTTCGAGTCTTACAAATAATAATATCGAAATAATCGATTATCAACTTTGGTTTAGACCAAACAATAATAACAGCGGAACATGTTGTCATAGAAGACTAAACTACTATCAAATATAGAGAAGGGAATAAAAATTAAGAAGATATAAATTTGCCAAACATGACTGCCTGTAGCAAGATCCATTATTAATGTCCTTGCTTGGACCTAGCATTAAATCTTTTAAAAGCTATAAACAAAGAATCGATCTATTGAAATTTAGGTATCATAATGTGTAAAAGTAGAAATCATGATTTTTAATGCTAGCCTCAGATAAAAAAAAAAAGCTTAAATATTCTGAAAACACTCATTTTTCCTATGATCCATTATATACCTACAAAATAAATAATAACGGATACTATTCGTATAAACGGCAGCCCTGATATAGTGCTATCACCATTGTTACCGTGTTGAAAATTATATTGCATGATTTGGTATTTGCCAGATTACAAAGAAATTGTGTTTATTTAGAAAAAAAAGTTTAAATTTGTGTTATTTGTGTGAAAACAGTAGAATTCATGTAAGAATTTTTTTTATTACAAATGCGAATTTTGCATGTCCCTAACTATTGTATTCCCTTTCAAACCAAACTCCTTCAGCACCCATTCATAATTGACTCTGTCCATAAGAGTATATTTGAAGCCCCCTATTAATTACAATGATGTGCCCAAAGCATCATCATCAATGACTGTTTCCAGCCTGTGGCCGGGTCAGTTTAGTAAAATTCCTCCAACTTCCTCTTTCCTTCCACCCCTCTTCCCTTCTCACTCACACACTTTGGTTTATTCCCTTTAAAGTAACTCACTCGTCATCTCTCTAGGATCCACATCCCACAGTTGTCTTGGTGTTGCGTTGCGCTGATCCCTGAGTATACTCTTGGGCATAAGATCGCTCTGTGAAGACACAACCTCAATGGAGAGCTCCCTATCCACTGTCGGACTGATGCTACTTTGGTTGGGGGATGGCAACTCAGACTTCTGTTTAGATTTTAGGAACATGGAACCACCACCTACACAATGAGGGAAAATAGTTACCTCCCTACCAAATTTCAGGAACAAAATTCAAAAACATACCAGAAATGCATATAGAGAGATGAATCCACTGAAGTAATATACACAATTTCCCTGTTTATATTAAATACAAACAATTTAAATAGTAAATTTATGACAATAAATAAATATTTAGTCCAGAAATTGTCAAGTATGACTAAGGTAAGAATCTTAGACATATTTTGTGTTCTCAATCAGCTAAGTAGAGAAGGGTGAACAAATTAAAATGTTGTTTTTGTTGACTTTACAAAAGATCTTAATCAAAGTGTTAATTTTAATATACAGAATGGCTCTTAAGTAGGTGAACAGTTGAATGTTATTATATTGTTCTCGTAGCATGTAACACACAAATTACTAAGGCATCACAATCTCAATCTTATCTTGTGCTTTCAGGTCTGTTAGAGATGGCTGGAAATTTGACCTTTGAGCAATGGAAGTGGACAGTGAAGTTACTGAAAGTGTGAGTAAGATGAAACTGTTCAGAGAAAGTGGGAGGAAAGATTTTCCACAAACCACACAAAAGACAAATTATTTACAAAAGCTGGGGACAAATCCGAGGTTTAATATTCTGTGCATAGTGTGAAAAGTCCCTGTAACAAGCGAGGATAATACATTGTTGGTCACTGGAGCTTTCATGAAGAGCCCGAAGAAATCTCAGAGAAGAGCAATGAATGAGCTTGGCTTCTCTAGAAGGTCCCTGCAGGTGTTACTATGTCGTCTTGGTATGAACGTGTATCAAAGACTCATACACAGTTTATTGGAAGAGGACCATGACCGTCAGATTCAATTTTGTGAAATTTTGGTTACCAAAGAAATCCTGTCATCAGATGAAGAAGCTTCCTTTAAGTTGTCTGGAGCTGTAAGTCATCACAATTGTGCTTACTGGTTACAAGAGAACTCCATGTAACCGATTAAAAGCAACTTAACCAGCGGGGTTAGCAGTTTGGGGTGGCCTGTGGTGCAACAATGTCTTTGGCCCCATTTTTTAAATTGCACTATCAATGGTTATGTCTACAAGGAAATGTTGAACACTGTCATTCCTAAGATCAGACAAAAGTGTGATGATGATGTTTACTTCCAACAAGACAGTGCACCATCGCACTACAGACTCAGCGTTCCGACAGTTAATTGACCAAGAGTTTCCCGGCAAATGGAATGGTCGCCAGGGCTGTGTCGACCAGTTCCCCATATCACCTGACCTGACACCCATGGATTTCTTTTTCTGGGTGGTGGTCAAGGACAATGTTTTCTTGCCACGAACCCTGGACACCGTGAAACAGTACATCACTGATCCATTCCATGAGATTAACAACAATGACGAACTCTGTTGTCTGGTCTGTAGCAGTTTCCAGAGAATACTGCAAGAATGCATCAACCACAACGGCCAACAATTTGAGCTCTTACTTCCCTAGCGACTACTACATACGTGTCTAGTATCTCTTTTGCCGCATTTCAACTTGTATCTGTCTTCCCGTTGTGTGTTACAAGAATTATAATAATATTTCTGTCCACCTACTTATGAGCCACCCTGAAAACTTAGTGCAACAAACATGTACCCACTGTGTTTTATAGGCCCATCATGTGCACAAGGTAATATTTAGCATAAGTATTTTAGGGCAAATACATATTATAATGAACGTGTGAGGTCGTCCTATACTTGGAAACATCATTAAGACAGCCAAAGTGACTTGTTTTTGACATTAATGTTGTCATTTATATACATTGTTTGTACACAGGTTGAGTTTATACACAATATATTGGTACTTATTTGATTTAAATATCAATTGAAAAATGGCATCTGGAGAAAGGAATCTGATAATCTCATACATAATCTCTTAAATAATGAGTAATACAATATCTTGAGCACAGGACGATGTTGGATAGTTCTGTGAAGAAAAGTACTCAGATAAGCCAGGGTATTGGGTTTGATTCTCAAGTCCAAGGCTGGGCCAGTCAGCTATTTTGCCGATAATTTATTTAATTTCAATATTACAAAGGTAATGGTTGTAATGAAATTCAAAAACAATAATGTTCACTTGTGTCATTTTTGTTGTTCTTAAATTAGGTTGAATATACAAGTGTAAATGAAAACTTGCAAGTTAATTTTGAGTATACAACCCTAACAGGTTGTGAAACACGGTAGCTACACGAGTTCATATATGATTTACTCTTTTTTTTGTTAGTGACCTTACCTCATTTGATATATTATTTGTTTCAGTTAAACTAACTACCCTTTTCTAAAAGAGTGTGAGAGCTTTTGATAAAAATTTTACTTTAAAATGTATGTCTAGAATATCATGGGAGGTAGGATTATTAGTAGAGATGGGTCGAATCCACTATTTCTCAAATCCGAATCTACATTTTATTTTCTAGTAATTCTAGTTTTGATTTTCAGTTTTCTAAGAGTTTTAATGTGTCCATTTAAATGTTTACAAGATTTTTCGTGAGGTGAAGGTTTTAGAAGTGAGCATGTGCCGAAACGGTCGAGTCCAAGTTTACCATAGAGGTGGGAGGGTAGGGTACTCGGCACGTAAGATTTTCCACACCTAACAATTTTTTTTAATAATTATTTTATTCGTGCTAATCTCTTTTGTCCGACAAAATAAAGATTACGGATTAAGTTATGCTTTTCAAGTAGGCCTAGCTAAGTAATTTTTGAATTCAAAATATTATGCTTTGTTTATGAGGTGAAAGATTCGACCATTGAATCCAGTAAAACACTGAATCCTCAAATCTTGAATACTTGTCAGGATTCAGTGAATTCGAGGATTTGAAGATTCGAGTGGCCCATCTCTAGTATTCTCTCACATACCGTCTACAGGGTGTCTACTGAGTTGCAGAAACAAAAATTAGTGACTTTTTGATGACCTTTTATGACCACCAAATTCCTTCAGTAAACGAGTGAACATTATATAATCCATACATAGGTATGATGCACTCACATTCAACATTAAACTTTAAATAGATGGTGTCACAATGAAAACAATCAGACGGCATGCGCATGGCATCATAGGTAGTGGATGGCTCGACATTTGACACGTTCACGTTGTTACAATGCACGGGAAATTCACACAAAAATATTTTCGTGACTTTATTACTAAAATATTGAAAATTCGTGATTTTTCTGGGACTTTCGTGACCTCTTTTGCCATTAGTAGCTTTTTCGTGACTTTCATGACGTTGGTGACCCAGTGTTCTATGGTTTTTTCACATACCACAATTGCCAAAGGACTGACAGGCTTACTTCATATTCAAACAAAGTTCTGCTATGAATTTTTATCGATCAAGGAAAATCCATCAACTCCGACTGGGTTTGAACCCACAAGCATTGGGTCATGAGGCAAGCTCTTTACCCCAAGACCATCGAGGTTGATAATAATATAGTACAATTATCTCAAAGAAAAAAGAGGGTTTTATTATTAAGAGTCTTATTTGAATTTTAAATATTTAATCAAAATAACTAACAATTTATATAAATCACTAAATTTATTTTAATTTTTTTTCCCCAATTATTGATTGTTAAATAAATATATAGTCGGCCGATGATTGGCGTTGGCCCAGTCCTAATATATTCTAATTAGGTTTGTAGTAAACATTGAATCATAGTAAATATATTCTGTAGTTTGAAATGGCCAAGTTGAGACCATGCCAGCAGACTCAATGCCCCAAGCTGTGATATACCAACCTGTGAGCGTGAGTTCTCCTTTGCCGGTCATGCCGCGGGGATGTTTCTCCTGCGACGACAGAAGTTTCTCCCTCCTGCTACTATAAGAGTCCTGTCTCACCAGACTCGTCATGTCCATCTTGTCGATATCAATTCTTGCTGTGGGGCTCGGGATCTCTTTCTTCCCAATGGGTTCAGACCTAGACAGCCCCCCGCCACCCAGGTCCACACGAGGGCCAAACCCACTTGGAGGGGTCTTTACAAACTCCTTTCTTATGGCGCCTGTCCTTATGGAGTTACTTCTTAGACTAGGATCTTCCATGGGTATGTTTGTTGTCGGTGAAGTGATGGTTGATTGTTTCTTCAGTGTCCCAGTGGTTAGTGGTGATAGAGCTGGTTCCATCAAGGGAGATTTCTTCAAAGGAACCTATCAGGGGTAAATATAAAGTACTCTTTAGTTTAAATAAATTTTATTAGAAGTTTTAAAAACCAACTATGTTCCTATATCTCAATCAAACAAAAAAAATGAATTAAGAAATTGAAATATTGCTTAAATAAACAATCCTACTTTTATTGAATTTAAATAAAAATAGTTACAAATAAATTCTTAAAGGAACTCGCTCGGTCAGAAAAATTCTAGTCTAAAATTATTGTGTGTAAGAGAAAATTAACTGACTAAATATTTTATTTAGTTAATTTAAATTTACTTTTAATACATTTTTTATAAATATATTAAAATAAATCATGTATACCAATTGAGAGAGTGTGTTCTTTTTAGAACTTCCTGGGCGAATAATGTCCATTGTCTTGGAGGCAGGTTCTGTCGTTGGTTCCGCAGCTTCCTCGTAACTCTTCAGGTCTTCCTTGGCCGAGGTCTTCGAGTCCTCTTCACCTGACCAACAACAACAACAACAACAACAACAACAGTAAGCTTTTGTACATCCCCCTTGAAATAAATGTGTCCAATGACAAAAAGAAATCTAAAACTTTACTATGTTATATTATCTCTATAAGGAAAACTTCTTTTCACTTTATGAGGTAATTGTATTATATTATATTTTGAAGAAGGTAGAGGAAAGGCGGTTAGAAACATATAAAATGAAATGAGCACAATACAGCTTTTATAATGAGCTGAAGAACACAGCACCGCATCTTACTGCCTTTTCAAGTTAAATGCATATATGATAATTATTCTAATGGGAAGGAATTAGAAAGGAATCAGTTTAGAGGTCATCTACCCGCATTTGTGTGGAAGGAGAGTGGGAAACCATTTACAAGCCACCTTCAGTAGACCTGAATTGGATTCGAACCTTGATCTCCCTATCATTAGCAGGCCAGTCTTAACATGCAAGGAGACACCTTAGACCACTCAGCCACCGAAGATAGTAGTTCACAATCTAGATTGCTTCCATTGGGCAAAGAGGTGATGACTGCTTCTTGAATAAAATCAATCGTGACTGCCAAATCCCCTGACCTAGGTTTCAATCTATCAGAACTCATCGGGAGGGAGTGTAAAACTCACAACGCAACTTCCTGAAAGAGGAAACAAAAAAAAAGGAGGGGAGGTAATCGGTTAAGTATGATAAGAGATTTAGATAAGAACTTCTTTATCCAGTGGCAGCAATGTAAAGTGTGAACAGTGTTCTTTTCATTGTAGAAGCAATATTGTGTTTGTTCCTTTTTATATGTTTACTATCCATCTATTCTGTACCTTCTTTTAAATACAGCAAAATGTACTTCAATTTTAGTAAATATCTATAAAAGGAATGGTCAGTAAATACAATCAGGGTCAACATAAAATGGATAAGAAGGGGATGTCTTCTCCTTTAATGCAACAAACAAGAAATATTTTGAGCTTTGGATGTATCTGGGGGTAATATGGAGCCATTTTTATGGTAATAAATGTTGAGGCACCCTTCAGTATAATTATTGTAACCAATTTGTTAAATATGTTGAAAATCAAATAAAATGGATAAATGGCATTTAACATGTTAATTTGAAAAGGAAAACAGACTGGTGACAAGTAAAATAATTACAACATTGATATGTTTAGAATATTGGGAACATTTTTAGATTTTTAAAACCACAAATTTTAAGGGATTATGTAAAAGTAGGGAAGGAGGAATGGGCATAGTATACTGTATATAAACAGCCTTATGATGGCCTTAAATACAATTTATTAAAGGCCTCACCTCCTTACCAGTCAGATGAAACTATAGATGCACTAACCTGCTGAACTAATACTCTCTGATCGCACCTTCTTAACAAGTGACCTGTAGGTGTCATCCAGAGGGTGCTCCCAGCGCGACTCCCCTGTCTTAAAATTGAAATAATACCACAGCTGCAGCTCTTCATCAAAACTGTGCATACAAACATACAGTACAGGTATGTATCTAGCATAAAGTCATCATACAAATAGTAATCCCATTACCAAATGTTACCAAAAGGATAAGTTAAATTGCCTAATATTTTATATGTATATTTTCTTTCAGTTTTAAAGAGTTGAGTTAAAGCTTTCACTAGAATGAGCTAGAGCTGTTTCCCAAACTGTGGTATGCATAGCCCCAAGTACACACTATATACTTCAGGGGTACACAACATACCACTGAGTTTTATTTAATCACACTATTTGTTTGTTTATAATAATACTGTATTTCACCACATAATCGTCACCACTGCACAATCATCGCATGGTATAGTCCTGTTTAAAAGATAAACAGAGACAAGCTACCTCCTCCTCACTCCCTCATTTCAGTGCACCAATGAAGATCTCTAACTATTGACCTTGAATGCGCTGTTGTCTTCTCGTATGCTGTAAGCTTAGAATTCTCAGTGCATGCACATTGCCAGTAGGTCTCTTTCCAAAAGCCGAGTTGTGTGGTTTGTAACAAAGGGTGTGGGTTGGCAGATGAAGCTATCAAGCGTAAGTCACATGGTATGCTAAGAGCTAAACTAGTGATCGGCTGATAGCAATACAATAATTTTTTTCAAGCCTCACGCTATAGTTGCTTTTTTACACAAAAATTAAACATAAAATTAGCAACGATTATGCGGTGAAATACAAAGTCATATAAACAAATTAATCCAGACCATTACATAATGTCATAGACTTTATAAACATTTATTTCCCTCTGTCACAGCTTTGTTTAGCTTACCAATGCCACGCTATTAAGATTTGAAAATATTGTTTATACTTAATAAGATAAGAGATATTTATTTCACTCTTATTTTTAAGAAGAACTAGGAGTATATTATTTGGCCACGGTCTCAAAACGGGTTTGCAACTGGAGAAAGTTTGGGAAACAAGTAGACTAGAGAATATAGCTACGTTCTTGAAAATGATGGTTAAAATATTATTATTATTATTATTACTATTATTCGGGTTATACACTTAAGTACTAATTATGCTAATGGGTTAGGAATTGGGGAGGTTGAAAATAGATGAAGTGAACCCACATTTGCATGGAGGGAGAGTGGAAAGTCATTTAGGTTTGGCTATCAAAACAAGAGTTACGCATATAAAAATTACATATATTTTTTGTGTGAGAAATAAGCATTTAGTTGTTTTTTTAATCTCCAAACAAAGTTATAAAAAGTGATATAAAAGTCAAGAGCAGTTTTATAGTTAATTGGAAATGTTCAATGTAAAAAGATCAAATTGAACCGGGGGTCGAGAGTGTTGAGCCTGACTAGCCCCTTCTAGTGAACTTAATTAAAATCTCCGTTGAATAAAAGATGTTAACATAAAATAAATTTATTAATTTTTGAAAACTAATTTTCCTGAGTATTTAATATGCTTTTATTATTATTATTATTATTATTATTATTATTATTATTATTATTATTATTATTATTATTATTATTATTATTATTAGCACCGCGTCTTACTACCCGTTTGGGTTATACACACTTACGCTAATGTGTAATGGTAGGATGATTGTGAGATGAAATGGAGGACCTACAGTTTAACGTGGAATCCGAACCACGGTGGAGGCCTGGCATTCCACACATTCACAAGTTGTGATTAATACACGTCTTTTCAGAGGTGAAGGAAGGGTTTGGCAATCATATAAATCTGTGCTGGGACCGAGTATTGAACCCCGGACCCTCAGCACAAAAGTCTGACACCTTACCCCTAGACCACCAGGTCACCAATATGCTGTTTTAATGATAATGCAATTTATGTATCTATCTGTATGTAAGTACCTGTATAAAAGTCCCACCTGTAGGTATTGCAAAGCATAATAGCAAGTGACATTGGCCATGTTTGTTTAAATATTATTATTATTATTATTATTATTATTATTATTATTATTATTATTATTATTATTATTGCATTTAATTTAACACTAATTTTAAATCAGAGTTTGTCAAGTATGAAACTATTTTAACAAGAGTAGATTCTTTATTTTATTTATGTTTCCATGGTATTTTATGTATCCACAAACAGTGACATGAAAACACACGACTCAACTCCAGGAACTTGAAACAAAAATTGCAGGTTTAAGTTCCATATCAACATACCGATACAGTTTTAGGAAGGAGTGAATTGCTTTGGTTTAGTTCAGTGCAACTAGAGTGTAATGAATTTACTTTATTACAAATTAAAAGAATAAGGGTCTTAATTATTTTTAATGTTAATTCAAAGTACAGGAGATTCTCAATTGAGTCTCGATAGTTCGAGCCCAGTGTCATTTGAAGTAGGGATATCAGGGTGTCTACTGAGTTGGAAAAACCAAAATTAGTGATTTTTTGGTGAACTTTTTAGACCACACACATCCTTCGGTAAATGGTCGAACACTATATATAGCATATATAGGCATAATGCAATCACACGCAACATTAATCTTTAACTAAATGACAAATGTTAACCTTGTCCTTGGTAACCGGGTATCAGGCAGCTTGAGGCTAGCACATGGCATCTTGGGTAGTGAGTGGCTTGACATTCAATGTGTATGTGTTGTTACGATGCACGGGGAAACTCAAACCAAAATATTTTTGTGATGTTATGACCCAAATACTGAAAATTCACGACTTTTCGGGTAATTTTGTGACCTTTTTTATGGTTAGTAAATTGTTCGCAACTTTCTTGACCCAGTAAACCCCCTGGATGCATCTAGCATACATCCTTTTAAATACCACCAATCTGAATAATAATGATGACTTGAAAGGAAATGATGCAGAAAACTTCAACTCTTTGTAAGGCATCTTCCTGGATGTAAAGGTACAATTAAATCAGAAATTTAATAAGGACAATTCAAGAATTAAATGCTTAAATGCCCGTGATTATTTTCGTTTTCCTCGGTTATTCCATGTAGTTAGAGTTTTCAATAATCTGAGGTGAACCTGGTTACATTAAACTCAAATTATCAGGGTTTTTTTTTCTTCAAAACTCTTAAGATTCATATTTAATTAAAACAAAGTGTTATTTTAAAATGGTTTAGTTTAAAAAAAAGTCAATTAAATTGATATATTGAGACATTTTTAATGTTTGGTGGTTTTTTAAGGCCCTTGACCCTGTCGAGTGCAAGTCTAAAACCTATTTTGTGAGATGGTGGGCAGGAGGGTGAAAGGCGTCGCGGCTTCACAACAGACCAAAGTATCCTTCTGCGCCAACAAGAACAGATGTATCATGGAAACTGTAGATGACGCTAGCTACCAGATGAGTCTTGCGGAAAAAATCATACGTTTTGGAAATATCAGTTTTCTCGAGAATGGGTGAAATTTTTAAAGTAATATTTTCAACACCTCTTCTAAGATACCTAATGTATCAATGTTTATTAGGTGTTACATTTTCTTATGTTTTGTTATGCAGCCGGCAGTTTTCTATTTGAAAATGTCAAAATTATTTATATTTGATCACTGTTGAAATTATAGATGTGGTTTGTATATAAAAAGTAGGCTTATAAGTTAATCAACATGTTTCTATTCTTGAACAAACCATTTCCGAAAGAACATTGCAAAACAATCAAAATTCTTGAAGATAACCGTTTGTTCACATGGCTCTGCATTTCCACGCCAAATAAAAAGGGCCAATTGCCTTAAGGACAAGATTGTTAAAAGGTTTTGCTTGAGATGACGACATGGAAAGTTTAAACTAATGTGGAGTCAAAAATTAAAATTCATATGTATTCTAAGCATATGTGACTTGGAGTTTACTAAAGAGTCAAGTGGCATAACACCCCCTTGTGTGTACACTTCCTTTAAATACATGGTTTTTTAAGTGCTTGAAAGCCCTTGAACTTTTCTAGGTCTCTAACTAAGCTACATTAACATCGTAAGTATGGAAGAATGTTAAATAATAATAATAGAAAGACTAGGCATGGTACATGTCCTGAAAACAATATTCAAAGTTAGCGGAGCCAGGTGGTTGATGTTGACCAGGTGTGTCTTACCAGGGTTTCCATCCAGGAGGTAGGGCCTGCATAAGTCCCTCCTTGGCATAGTGCAGCAGGTGGAGCTCTGTGTCCGGGTTGATACCAATCTTCCACGCATACTGTTTCACTTCTAAGAAACCAACAAAAATATAATAACAATTACATATCCCTAGAAGAGCTGCTATATCACAGTTGTGAAAAATGAACTTTGTGCCTAGTTAATAATCTAGGTGGCTCACCCGATAGGATATTGTAATATTAACCTAGAAGTGTAGTAATTCCTAAAACCAGTTAACTACTTTCAAACGCCTGTCCTGTCCAACATAATGAAGTCTCAGTCCCAGTGTTCTCAATTAGTGTGAGATGACACTAACCTGAGACGTGAACAAATGTGTTTGAATCTGGAGCAGGACACTGTGTCTATTTGCCTTTGTCGAGTGTTTTCAATATTTTCTACAAGCTAACAAGGGTTCTTTTTCCCGTTTATTATTATTATCATCATCTTCAGCTTCCAAGTCACATATTAAAAAATATATAGCTATGGTGGTTTACAAAAGCAAAGGATCGTCCCAAATTGTACCAAAGAAAAAGGATTTTTAAAATAAAGTGTGGTTATTATTTTCTTATTTTAGGAAAATTAAACAAGTAATTTTATTACAATTAGTTTATAAGGTTATCAATAATAGCCTTGGTCCATAAATAAAATAGAGTTTTTTATAAATAGTGTGGCCACTCAAACTTTAGAATAAAATTCCAGCATAGTTCCTGGTTTTTCTGGTAAAAACCAAACAAAAAACCGCTATTAAAAGGCTTTTCCTCTGGCTCTAAAACTTTGAACAAACTCTTTGGAACAATTTTTTTATTCTTGTTCCAAAGGTGTGTTATGCCACCAAATTTTAATACTTGAGAAAATATTTTTAATAAAAACACAGCATTAAAGGAAATATGGAATGTTGTTGTTTAGGGCTTGTAAATTATTGTGCCACTTAGAATATTCTGTTCTATCAAGTAACTCAGGGCTATCTCTCACACAACTACTAAGGACTTTGGATTTTATCAAATAATTGTGTACATTACTACTAAATATTCAGCTGTAGCTATGATGTTGTCAAGTAGTTTGACACTAATAATTATAATGAAGAAAGGTATGGTTGTGATTTAATAAATTTGACTGATCCAGGATTGTTCATGAGTGGGATGGGGAGGCGCGGCCAGGATGTTCATGAGTGGGATGGGGAGGCGCGGCCAGGATGTTCATGAGTGGGATGGAGAGGCGCGGCCAGGATGTTCATGGGGGTGGCCCAGATTTTCGTGAAAGAGGTGGAGACGTGGGCGCTCTCATGGGATCTGGCCAAGGAATGATCCTTCCTTAGGAAATTCTGATGGGAAAAATCCCTGAAAATTTGAGAGTAATTTAGAAATTAATCAGAAAATATGAAAACAAAAATTGTTACAAGTTTTTTCATTTATTCAAGTTTTTTATCAATTTTTGTTAGTTAAATTGTGTGTTGAAAATGTGAATTAAATAATGACAGTGATTGGCGAGCGAAGCAACTGGCTAGTGAGATATTATGTGACAACGTTTCTTAAGGAGGAAATGGGGGGGCGTCCCCCCTCTGGATCCACCCATGACACAAATAGTCTACTGCAAGGTGTTATTGACATTACAGAACAAATGGTATTAGAGAGAGAGAGAGTATGCTTTGGAGTGTCAGGAAATAATTTGTATTGCAGAATGCATTCCACAGTACAAAATGATTCAACAAGGTAAGATTAGAACATGTGAAAGACACAAAGACAAATGAGATAGTGTTTTTTTAGCACCGCATCTTACTATCTGTTTGGGTTAATAGCTTATGTACTAATTACCCTGATGGATTACATATGAGGATGGTTGAATTTATACGAGGTGTGTGACATGCATATGCGCCGAGAAAGTGTGGAAAACCATATAGGAAAAACTACTTTCAGTACACCTGACTGGGATCTCTGATCTCCTAGTCATTGGCAGTCTAGTCTAATGTGAGAGTAACACTTTAGACCATGAGGCCACTGAAGCAGATCAAATGAGATAGTGAAAAGGAATATATTATTATTATTATTATTATTATTATTAGCACCGCGTCTTACTACCCGTTCGGGTTGTACGCACTTACGCTAATGTTTAATGGTAGGGTGATTGTGAGATGAAATGGAGGACCAAAAGCTTAACGTGGGATCCGAACCACGGTGGAGGCCTGGCATTCCACACATTCACAAGTTGTGATTAATACACGTCTTGTCAGAGGTGAAGGAAGGGTTTGGCAATCAGATAAATCTGTGCCGGGTCAAGGATTGAACCCCGGACCCCCAGCACAGAAGTCTGACACCTTACCCCTATACCACCAGATCACCGAAAAGGAATATAACGCAGGAAGGAAATAAGGGGAAGCTGATGGAAAGAAAGGGATGGGGTAAAAAAGGAGAGAAAATAGATAAAGGAAAGGGAGTTATATAAGGAGAATGTAATAAATGGTGGGAGATAAAGGGAGAAGTGTGTAAAGGGAGGAAAAGAAGGTGATTAAGGGAATATATTAAGGAAGAGAGGGAGAGTAGGCGATATATTTAAGGTAGGAAGAGGAGAAGAGAGATATAAGAGAGGGATATAAGGGAGGAGAGGTAGAAATGATAAAGGGACAGAAAGAAAGGGGTGGGAAAAAGAAGGTATGGGGTATATATATATATAGAGAGAGAGAGGGATGAAGGGGGAGAGGGGGAAAAAGAAAGGGAGAAAGAAAGAAGATAAAATGAGGGGTAAGATAGGTAAAACTAGAAAAGAGAATGAAATAGAGAGCTAATTGTGAGAGGGATGTACAAAGAAGGGGTCACAAGGATAGAAATAGAAGAGAGAGATATTCTGAACACCATGTATGACCTGACACGTGGCTATTTCTAATATGTGTGAGTGGGGGGGTTTCATCATGGTTGGTTGCAAACAAGGAGCAAAGTAAAGCTCTACAAATATTATCTTAAAACTAACACAGTCAAGCATTAAATGAAATAAAGAGAGAGCATAAGATCATGAAGGAAGTGAAAGTGGGCAGGGGGATGGGGGGTAGGCAGGGTTCTTATTGATCACTCGTGCCTCTGGGCAGTCAGTTGATATGGAGAATGGGGGAGGGAGGGAGGGGTTGGGGGTAAGAAGGGTCTGAGTAGAGTCCCACCCTCACGATCTTTATTTCCACCCCTCTCCCTTACCAAACACTGGGTTAGGAGGGAGGTTCATAGCCCCGGCCTCGCCAGCTGATCGCACGGTTAATGAAACCAACCTTTTTTTTTCCATTATCGATTTAAACCGGCAGCAATGCTGCCACAAACCGTAGCGCCCTCAGTCTAATCCAGGTCAGAGGCTCTTGCAATGTTGGAGGAAGGGAGATAATTGAGGGGGAGGAAGAGTCATGGGAGTGGTAGGCGTGATGATGATGCCATCCTCATACCTTTAAATTAAGTTGAAAAAAAAGTCTTGACATTTAAGGGACACCTATTTTAAAATCAATGGTGGGAATCAAACAAGGAACACCCCAATTTTTAAAGGGAAGGTATAATAATGTTAATAGCATTCCTTTTACATGTTAATACGTCAAAGTCATGATACCGGTAGTTGTCACTTTTGATATAAGGCTATATTGTCATTACCTATAAAATAACACTAATAATATTATAAAATGTTTTGAATGTTGACCCTAAGAAAATGTTTATTTTTCTAAAAGTTCCTTTGTATGGAAATTGGCTGTAGAACCATTTTGATTTGAGTTTTAATATTCTATCACTAAAACCAGCTTTAAATAGACAAAGTTAAAAATATTCTGAGGTCCTCCCCGCCTATCCACAGAGATAAAAGTTGGGAATGGGGTGCTTCATGGATGTTGTATCTGATTGAGACACAAGATATTGGTGCTCAATCCTAACAAGCTTCATGGATGTTGTGTTTGACTCTGTCCTAGGAGACTGGTGTTTAATCCTGACAAGCTTCATGGATGTTGTGTTTGACTCTGTCCTAGGAGACTGGTGTTCAATCCTGACAAGCTTCATGGATGTTGTGTTTGACTCTGTCCTAGGAGAATGGTGTTCATTCCTGACAAGCTTCATGGATGTTGTGTTTGACTCTGTCCTAGGATACTGGTGTTCAATTCTGACAAGCTTCATGGATGTTGTGTTTGACTCTGTCCTAGGAGACTGGTGTTTTATCCTAACAAGCTTCATGGATGTTGTGTTTGACTCTGTCCTAGGAGAATGGTGTTCAATCCTAACAAGCTTCATGGATGTTGTGTTTGACTCTGTCCTAGGAGACTGGTGTTCAATCCTGACAAGCTTCATGGATGTTGTGTTTGACTCTGTCCTAGGATACTGGTGTTTTATCCTGACAAGCTTCATGGATGTTGTGTTTGACTCTGTCCTAGGAGACTGGTGTTCAATCCTGACAAGCTTCATGGATGTTGTGTTTGACTCTGTCCTAGGATACTGGTGTTTTATCCTGACAGGCTTCATGGATGTTGTGTTTGACTCTGTCCTAGGAGACTGGTGTTCAATCCTGACAAGCTTCATGGATGTTGTGTTTGACTCTGTCCTAGGAGACTGGTGTTCAATCCTGACAAGCTTCATGGATGTTGTGTTTGACTCTGTCCTAGGATACTGGTGTTTTATCCTGACAGGCTTCATGGATGTTGTGTTTGACTCTGTCCTAGGAGACTGGTGTTCAATCCTGACAAGCTTCATGGATGTTGTGTTTGACTCTGTCCTAGGATACTGGTGTTTTATCCTGACAGGCTTCATGGATGTTGTGTTTGACTCTGTCCTAGGAGACTGGTGTTCAATCCTGACAAGCTTCATGGATGTTGTGTTTGACTCTGTCCTAGGATACTGGTGTTTTATCCTGACAGGCTTCATGGATGTTGTGTTTGACTCTGTCCTAGGATACTGGTGTTTTATCCTGACAGGCATCATACATATTTGAGAATAGGTATTGTGTTGAGTAAATTGGAATAACATATAATTAAAATGACATAGCCTGAGCGTGATAAGAAAATAATTTCCAAACCTCACAACTTTTAACCTAATGTAGTCTGGGAATGATATAAAAATAATCCCTAGACATCCTAACTTCTCATAGGGTGGTGCTAAAAAGCAATTCCACCCAGGTGCAAAATTTACCTTTGGCCGCTCCTGGTCAAGTTCTATGCATATGTTAATTTTATTTCAAATGAGCCTTAATTTAAAAAAAATCTTGCTACAAAACTTGGCCTACATAAGTGTTATCTCAGCTCCAGGCTGTTAGACTGACATGTTATTTATTGTTTTGATTGAGGGAGGTGTCAATAAGAAAATAATCAGAGGGGGCCTACTAGTATGAGGATACGCTATAATACCTAGTGCATTAGTTGTGTGTTGATATAATCAATAATATGTAAAATAACTTTATTCATTATCTAAGACTACTAAAGTAGCATCAACAAAATTGATCAACACACTGTTCATCAAAGCACTCATCATTGGATGCCCTGAAATAAAGTTTTACTAATACAATAAAGATATTAACTCAAATAAATCTACTGACAAAAAACAAAGAGGAAATTTTAAGTGAAAAACCATTTAGACACAAATTTGAAAGTTAAGAAAATGCATTCCTTCCCTAATTTTTATCAAACCTTTTTAAATCGATGGTTATTGTAAGTCACTCAATGTTAATCTGACTAAAGTAGTTCAGTTGCTGTACATTTTGTTTTGGAAAGTCTGCAAGTAACAAGAAACTATTTATATCTCTTTAATTAAAGAGTGGATAAAATTGCACTACTGTAGCCTACTGTAGGAAAGTGAACAAAAAATGTTAGAACATTATAGAGCAGAGTCAAACAATTAGATGGTGAGCTCTGAAAGGATTAGTGGAGAATGTTACTTTCAACAGAAGTTTAGAGGTTTTGGGAGTTTAAATGAGATTGCTGATAATTTCACCACACTGCACCCTACAACTATACAACAGCAACTAATACAGAATGGCATGAAAGTGCAGAAAGTCTTTACAATGAGTAACTATCTGAGCTAACCCTTTCCTGGTCATTCAGGGATATTTTTAAAACTGTAAGAATTAATAATGTCTTGAATAAGGGAGGTAGGTTATTATTTAGAACTAAGTTACTCCCTAATTTCCACTTTCCTGGATATGTTTACTTCCATTTGATTGATTTTAACTCTGCCATTGTGGTATCATCAGAACAGTCATTCTCAAAATTAGAACTAACAAAGAGCTAGCTATTTGTGAAACATAATGCCAGAAAAAAGGTTGTCACTCACCACTTCATCAAATGGAAATTAACGAGCAGACAAGAATAATATCTTATGGATATCGTAAAATTTTTGCAGAAATAAAAACAAGAAACGTTACAATTTAAGGAGCGGGGGTGTTTTGAGAAGATAAAATTGAAATGAGGAAAACAAAGAGTATAAATAAATCTTTAAAAATTCTCGATCAACACTATTTTTTAAAATAACAAAATTATTTGAATTTTAACTAATGAACTTTTAACCAGAAACTTAACACTTGTTTTTTTAACGATAAAGTCTTTCCTTTAAAAAAACTAATGGTGTGCCTTGAAAATCTTAGCGCCTTGTTAAGTGTACCGTGAGTTGAAAAGGGTTGAAAATCTCTCATTTAAGAAGGCATCAGCCTCTCTTGTTAATGTTAGACTTTAAATTATGAGTGTTATGAGTATTGCTATGTTAGATATGGAGCCATGAGGTACTACTACAAGAATGGAAGGAATGTATTATAATATCCATTTTCTAAAAGGGAGATAAAACTGAATTTAATGACTACAGAGTATCTCACTACTACCAACATGATATATAATATTTAGCACCGCGTCTTACTACCCGTTCGGGTTATACGCTTAAGTACTAATTACGCTAATGGATTAGGAATTGGGAAGGTTGAATTTAGAGGAAGTGAACCCGCATTTGCGTGGAGGGAGAGTGGAAAACCATTTAGGAAAAACCACCCCCAGTTCACCCGACCGAGATTCGAACCTCGATCTCCCCGTCCTCGGTGGTCGAGCTCAACACGACTAGTGCGTTAGCCAACTACGCCACCGAGGCGGGTAACATGATATAAAATGTTATCTAACACAATTTTGATGAGATTGATGCCATATGCAAAGGAAATAATTGTGAATCATCGGTGAATTTTGATTTAAATAAGTTAGATCAACAACAGATCAGATTTTAACTATTTAGTAAATACTATAAAAAAGTGGGAGTACAACATGATGCTTTATCAACCTGTACAAAGATTTGAAAAAGGACTATTATTAAGTTAAAAGAACTAAATAATATGAAATTATAGTTAAGTGTGGGATATCCAAATATCTTGTTAAGCTAAATGAGGTATGTTTGACTGATACGCATAGCTGGGTACAGGCTGGATGTCTCTTGTCAGATACTTTTTAAATACATAGTGGGTTGAAACAAGAAAATGCACTTTCTCCATTACGTTTTAACCTTGCCTTAGAGTATACTATTAGAGTAATGCAAGAGAGTAGGGAAGAGTTGACATTAAACAGTACAATACAGCTATTAGGATATGTAGATGACTTAGCTTTGTTGGGCTACAGTAGGCCCAAGGGAGCTGTTGCAAGAAATGCAGAAATTGTATTAAAGGCTAAAAAGGAGATAGAAGTGAACACTGAAAATACTAAGCATATGATCACACAGAGAACACAGATTGAGGACGATAATTTAGAGATTACTGCGAACAACATATCATTTGACAGGGTTAAAGAGTTTAAATATTTAGGGACCAAATTAACTAATAATAAAATTTACTATATTATATTGGAAATTATGGAAAAACAGTCTGTAAATGCATGCTATAGCTGAGTCAGTAAGTTGCTGAAATCTTGACTGCTCCCAAGGAATGTAAAACTCAGAAGAGATAAAATAATAATTTTACTGGTTGTTCATACACAAGATGCTTAGGAAAATATTTGGTCCAAAAGAGGAGGAGGAGGTTATTGGGGACTAGATGTGGTTACATAATGATGAGTTACATACCCTGTACTCATCACAAGATATTGCTAGGATTGTCAAGTCTAGTAGATTACAGTGGGCAGGACATGCAGGGTGAATGGGAGATTCTAGAACCTTGTTCAGTGTACTTTCGTAAGTGTGGCAATGAACTCGCGCGTTTGTATTGCCATAGAATAAGTAAACATTGAAAAGAGGCTCTGGTAGCTAGGCTATAGGGTAAAGAGTGATTTACATGCCCAAACCCATATTCCAGATTTTGACTCATATTTGCTATTGTAGGCCCAGGCAATATGTGTAGTATGTGCCCTCTCCCATAGTTGCAATGTTTCCCAGCATAATAAGTGAGAACTTGCTCATCAATATATAAACAAATCCATTCACCCCCCTGGTCTCAATCTTAAATAACCATTTCTCCTTTTCTTCCAAGCAAGCCCACTCAAACCACTCAATCATTTCAATATAAGCAATAATAATAAATAGTAACTTATAATTTTATAATTAAATATAATATAAACACAGCATTTTATCCATCTACCAAGAGTCAATACATAAGTTTAAACAGGCAATTACAGAATCCAAGCAAGAAAAATCAATCAAGAAACAGGTAACAACAGTATTTAAGTGAATGTGATCAACCTCTAACCATACTGCCATAGTCCAGTTTATGTTTTAGTCCAGGGATTCTTAACCCTTTTTGGCTAGGACCCAAAATCAACAGATGATCAACCTGGCGACCAATAGGTCTCTTTTGAAGATAAACAGTGATAATGTAATAATTTAAATAAGTGTGGTTATTATTTATTATTATATAAAGCTGGAATATTTTCTAATAAGAAATTATATAATGTAATCAGAATGTAACAATAGAATTAAGAAAATATTTCTAGTATTGAATTTAATAAATCAAATACAGTAATGAACGGTAACGCCGTTAACAATTATTTATTATTATGATGTTGGGAAGGCCTACTCACTATTGGGAAGGCATGGGTATTAACATATTTTGTGACAAACAATATGTAATAATAATAATAATAATTCAAACCTCAAACCATTTACAAAACAAAATTCAAAAAATAATTATTTACATTAGTTCAGTGGGATCCTTGGCCTTGCAATATTTCTGAAAGGTCTTCAAATCGTGGTCGTGTCTTTGAAAGGCTGCATCTCAAGTCATGCTCTGGTTATAGTCTGCTTCTAAACTTAGTTTTCATGACAGAAAGTGTAAAAAAGCCAGCTTCGCATAAGTAGGTAGTCGAAAATTAAAGTAACACTTTCATAACTTTGTTCCCTAGAACAGGTTTTTCTTTTTTTCAGTTTTTATCCAAAATGAACATAGTAACTCAGTTTGTTTTTTGAAAATTGTGACGCAAAGCTTCATCCTTTTGAACTTCAATGAACTTTTCCTCGAGACCAGCAATGTCTGAAAAATGTCCAAGCAAGTCATCAATGTCAAATATGGACTGCACACCCAACTGTATTTATCCATATCTTCTGGAATGTAGGTAGCAAACAAACTCAAGATTTAATTTCTTCAAATGCCCAAATTATTAAATTTTTTAACCTCTGCCAGCTCAGTGCTTTAGTCTTCCAGAAGCAGGTTTAAAGTCGGGAAAGAAGCCAGCTTATTTTCTTCTGTTTTCTTTTTCCACAGTTTCAACTTTCCTTTGAATATTGTCAATATCTCTGTTAGGCCAATGACAGTGTGATCAAGACCTTGCATTGAGATGTTCAACTTATTAAATTCCAAAAATATATATGAAAGGTAGGCTAAATTCAATATCCACTTTTCGTTAGAGAACTGGGAAGTCAAAAGATGATTCTTTTCTGGCAAAAATATTTCAATCTCCTTGCGTAGGGATACAACTCTTTGAAGTACTTTTCCTCAAGACAACCACCTGACCTCAGAATGATACAACAAATGGGTGTATTCAGAGCACATTTATAAGCACATCTGGCTAAATATTCTGTTGTTTAGTGACCTTGCTTTTATAAAATTGACGACATGAACAACCTCTTTCATAACAATATCTAAATCCTCTGACAGCCTCTTAGAAGCAAGATTTTCCCTATGAAGAAGATAATGAAACACTTTTAACGGCGGATTAACTTCTTTAGCCGTGCATAGAAGCCCTGTTGTACCCCAAGCATTGCTGGCGCACTGTCAGTACAGATGCTATGACATTGATTCCAAGACAAACCTTATTCTTTAATAATTGAGTTTGTTAAATAAAAAAATGTCGTCTCCTTTAGTAGATGTGGTAAGTGGACGGTAAAACAAACATTCATAGCGTGTGTAGGCTATAAGTTGAGCATTGTCACTTACATCAGTTGTTTCATCCAGTTGTAGACTAAATTGCCACTAGTTTTGATGGCTGAAATCACTTGTCTTTTAATATCAATCAACATATTATGGATACGTTTACGAATAGTATCGTTTGACAGTAGTATTTGTTTGATTTTTTTACATATTCATCACCACAGGTCATGTGAACCATGCTTATTGCTGCCGGTTTCACCAAATCCTCTCTGATTGAATGTGGTTTCTTATGTTTTGCAATACGCCAAACAACATGGTAAGAAGAAAGAGTGACTTGTTGGACAGAATAAACAACCTTATTTCTAGTGTGAATACGTTGTCACTTCAGCTGTTGTTCTTTTCTTTCAAAGAAACTCCTTTATTTAATAACTAAAGCACTATGCTTAGTTTCAAGTTGCTTCTTTAGCTTGTTCTGCTTCAGTGACTCATTGCTCAAGCTGCACAGATTACCGTGTGTTTATTATTGTTGGTAAAACTGTGGTTTTAAAAAAATTCAAATTTAGTGCTTTAGTCAACTTTATTAAGTTAATTTTCTTGTTTGACAGGGGTGGCGGATGGGGAGAAGCTACTGTGACCCATCCCAAAAGCCATGGCAACCCATATGTAGAACCCCTGTTTTAATCTCTTCTGCTGAAGAAGGGGAATGATGTACCCTGAAAATTATATAATTATGTATTTTTTTGTGTTTTAGTTGTGAACTTTGAAGCCCACAGTTTTCTGATAATATCCAATACCTTAGCTCAGTTGGCGGCGTGTCTGCCTACTGAGCTAAGGGTCCTGGGTTTGATTCCCGGCATGGCCGAAAAATGTATCATTGGTGAAATCTGGGTTTACCCTTTCGCACATGATAAATTAACGGCTGGGGACTGACTGATGTGCTTGTCCTAGTCTTAAGTTGGATTATAAGGTATCTGAAGCTATGACTGGCCTAGCAAGCCAGTAGTGGAAAATATATGGCTTGAGTAAAAAATTGACCCAGACCATAGGCTGGAAACAGTAATGGATATTGGGTAAAAGTTTTCTTATAAGAGTATAGGCCTTGCCCTTTTATCTTCTTAACAATAATATTTAAAATAGATGTTTGGCACCAATTTTCCTTTGTTTACATAAAAAAGTATGTAATTAAGTAACCACATAATGTTTATAAAAAATGTAAATAAGTACATACTTTATGAATATAAATTTCTCCCTTCAAGTGGCCCATAAGCAAACGTTATATCAGGTCCCACGCTGGATATGTTACAACATTGTGTTGTATTGAATATTATGTAGTCTGTGTGGAGGTAGATTAAAACTAAACTAAATAATATACCAAAAAGGAAAACTTAATAGTATGGTAAGGTATGCCTTATCTAAAACTCTAAGTTAAAAAACTTTAAAATAAAAAAAAACTATATTTATATGTAGTAGGGCCTACTTTCTCATCATATAAATTAGGCAACACTATCTAATTTTATCAATTGCTTTATTTTATTTCTTCATATTTGTAACTTACTACTTATTTTTTATCATCCCACAACAAATTTCCTACATAATACTACTACAAAATTTCGCAAACCTTCTGATAATATGTATTTAAAATAAATTGTCATAAAAAATAAGACCTGAAGATGGTGTAACATATAACACCAAAACATGTCGTCTTAGAAAACTAAAGTTCAATTAAGGAGAAGGGAATAAAATAATAACAAAGAAGATTTATTTTTATCATTTATCACTCCTTACCAAATAAATATGAACATTATTAAACATTTATATACTGTGTTATTTAACTCTGTCTTCTTTAAATCTGAAGTAAGTATTATTAATAAAATATGCATAGGGCCTACTGTAATAAAACCAAATTATTTGCTCCATATGAAGCGTACTAAAACTATGAATGTAGCCTATAGATAAATATATTATTGTTAATTTTGTAAAAAAAATTTTATGTGGAATTGATATAAGAAGAGGCAGATGAATTTACGGTATTAATCTTCTCGATTAGGATTCAAATAGGTTTTAATTGTGATGGAAGGAGAGCAAGAATTGTTGGAATGGAGATTACTTTTTAGTTTGACGTGTTGAGGTAGTTTTCTCTTTGTGTTAAATATTCCTAAAGAATAATAATAATAATAATATCCAACAATAGAAATAATGATTAGGAATAATAATAAAACAAAGAAAATAATTTTTATATGCTCTAGCCCTATTCGAAGTGAAGGCTACTATCATATATAGGCCTAACCATTTATTCTTTGTATTAATTTGTACAAATAACAATAAAATATTAATATTTTTGTTAAGAAAAATGGTTATATTCTATATAATTATTATGAGTATTACTCCCTGGTACAGTTTTGCACCAAGACATTAGTTATTTCCTAGTATATCTAGTGCTAAATTCTTTGTTCATCATAATTTACAGTGAGATTTGGGTGATTCTATAATTTATTTATAGCTGTACTCCTCAAACAAAACTGACAAACAAGATAAAGTTAAATAAATATTGATATCTTAAATAATAGTTGACAGGTAAATAAAGATTGGTTGAATCCAAATTTTCTTGAATTAAAATACTAATTTACCTATAAATCTGAATCCAAATCTTAGAACACAATATCAGTAAGCTAAGCATAAATGATTACTATTTCCAAATTGGTATGGCTTAATTTTCTAAAATTATAATTTTGTTCACATTTAGTGGTAAATTAATAATCTGAAATCAGGTTTCTTGGCTTAAACCACGATAAAAATAAGGCCTATGATTAAGATTCAAAGTTTAAAAAGATTAATAGGACTATGGTAGGCCTATTGTTTTGAATCTTGAATCTGAAATGTGTTCAAATCCTCTAATATTCTTAAATAATGCAGAATTTTAAATATTACATGCTATTCTTATTTAAATAACTTACCATATATATACATAAGATTATTATATACAGGGGAGATGCATAATATTAAAGATAATCAATAAATTTTTTACGGATAAATGATAGTAACTGATGATTAAAAGTGTCTCAAATACAAATAGAATCTTTCTAGCATATTAATTTTCCTGTGGATCAATAACTCAACAAGACGAACAATGATTTGTCTTTTACAAACACGAACCAGCTAATCCATAAACTATATATTTTATAAAATTCGAGAAATTCGAGAAACACAATTCAAAATATTAAGAACAAAAGTATAATATTATTTCATAATATTACCTTCCTCAGACGGTTGACTGTTGTCATCGAAAACTTCTTGACAGATGATCGTCCGCGCTGAGGGAGAACAACTCATTTTGTAACGTCATTTCTATCATTACGAATCATAATCCTAATTACACTAAACACATCTTACATCACGTTTGTACTTAACTTAATACGTTATAGATATAATATTGTGTTAAACAATATTTGAATAACTGATCTATTTCATTTTCATTTTATCAGCCGGTTTGTTTTCCAACTTATTAATTGGTTAAGGATAAAGAATAAATAGTAGTGCATCTCTATTTAAAGTGGGTAAAACACCAAATTCTAGCGCTGTTGTGAACGGGCTGTAAACTAATAGACTCACAAACCTTAGCTTGATATCGTAATGATCAAAAATACTATAGAGACCGTGTTTAGACATTGATGGCGTTTGTGAAAACATATGATGTGCCAATCTGGCATAATTTTGAAACTCTAATATAATACTAAACGTACGGTATCACAACAGATATGAACAAAATAATAATAATGATAACAATTATTATTATTATTATTATTATTATTATTATTATTATTATTATTATTAGCACCGCGTCTTACTACCCGTTGGGTTTATACGCACTTACGCTAATGTGTAATGGTAGGGTGATTGTGAGATTAAATGGAGGACCTACTATTTAACGTGAAATCCGAACCACGGTGGAGGCCTGGCATTCCTCACATTCACAAGTTGTGATTAATACACATCTTGTCAGAGGTGAATTGAAGGAAGGGTTTGACAATCAGATAAATCTGTGCCGGGACCGAGGATTAAAATAATAATCAAATATGATTTTCAAAATACTGTGTATTATTCACATCAATCTTTTAATAAGGGATTAGGTTTATTTATTGTAAGTAATGAAACCAAATTAGCTGAAATTAAAGATGAAAATTCAACTTTTGTAATATCGAAAGTTTTAAGGCAGACGTATGTTGGTTTAACATCCTATAACGTTTATGTGGGATGCAAGTATTGAGTTACAGTGGTGTACGAAATATGATAATGATTTAATTATCCCGACATGACATGAACAAACAAGCATTGCTATAACTTACTCATGAAAACCAACTTAAACATATCAAATAGTATCAAAAACATAAATAGTGTCAGTGATAACAATATAAAAGTACATTTACTAACTAAGAGATATAACAATTAAATGTTTTTACAATAACACATCCCCTTAAACTTTAAATTTGCTTATAGCACTTGCATTATCTACTAGAAGAACGGTCACAGTTTTCAATGGAGCGATCTCGTGGAATAGTCGACTCAGCCAGACAGCATCTTTTGCAGCCTGGCAGCAATTACTCCCCTACAGTTGTCGACAGTGATACACATTGCTGTCGGGTACTCGCCCAGGTGATTGCCCCACAGCTGAACTTGAAAATGATTCAGCTCACTGAACGTCGAGTACTGGAATCACTGGCATAATCAGCATCGCTGTAAGCTTCGAGTTCACCGACTTTCTCAGCAAGTTTGAACTGAATGCCCATCGTGGTTGTACCTCGTATGAATTTCATTATACGTTTGACGTACAATGTATTTCTTCCGGCTTCTCAAGGAACTGTGATACATAACTCACTGCGAAAGCAATATCTGGTCACGTAGCAACGGTCAGATACATCAAACAGCTTACCGCCTCTCTATACGGAGCAATAAATGGATCAGTGTCAGTTGCTTGCCTTATCGGTAAACACTCTTCCATTGGTGTTGAAACAGGATTGCATCATGCATGTTGACTTTTCGAAGTGTACCGTCAGCATAGCTTTTTTTAGAAATGAAAATTGAACCATCATTGTTGCGTTTGATTAGCACATTTAGAAAGCATCCAATTGGTTCAACAATTATCTTGAACTCCGCCTTCAACTTGAACATAAGCTCATCAATATCAGACTTACTAGTATCAACAACCAGTCCAACATCAACATATTACACCACCATTAATTTTATTCCTTCATTAATGGAGTAGAATAAACAGGGATTTGCCGTTCTTACACACATCTTTAAGTTAAACAACACATATTTTAATCGTTTATTCCAACATCTAGGTGATTGTTTCAGTCCATACAGGCTTTCCTGAAGTTTGCAGACACGATTTGTTCCATCATCAAATCCCTCCGGCTGCTCCATGTAAATTTCTTCTTCAACTACACCGTTCAGAAAAGCTGTCTTTACATCAAATTGTACCAGTTCGAGATGTTCATTGGCTGCAATACTTAACAACGCTCGGATTGTATCAAAATGTGCAACAGGACTGAAAGTTTCGGTGTAGTCGATCCCTTCCCGTTGACTGAAACAGTGGCCAACAAGATGTGTCTTGTACCAATCCATTTCACCATTAGCCTTCCGCTTCACACGATACACCCAGCGATTAGAAATGGTCTTGAGACCTGTCTGTGGTTCAACTAAAGTCCATGTTGAATTTTCCTCCGGCGATTTAATTTCTTCTTCCATCGCTGCCTTCCAGTGTAAATGTTCTGTAGACTTTAATGCCTTAGCATAAGTCCTGGGCTCGTCTACTTCAACTAGTATCACCTCAATTAGGCGCTCAGGTCATTTAATTGTTGTTCGGTCTAACAATGACAGCTTTGTTAATTCAGTTGTGGTATCAGTCAAACTTATAATAGGCTCTTTTGACTCAGCTTCTGAGTTGTTGCTTATATCCACTGGAAATAATGTGAGCGTCTCACTAGCATTCTCCGGCTGAAACATGACGTTTCTGCTTCAGATTACACGATTTTCAGACTTCATCCAGATACAGTAACCATCCACATCGTATGAATATCCAACGAACACGCCTTACTTCCCCGTAGCTTCCACATATTCTGCTTTTCTGCTGGCACATACACATAACAATCTATACCAAAGACATGAAGTTTATCAAGATGTGCAGTCTTTGCCGTAAATAATTCATAAGGTGTCAATACTATTTGGTTCCATTCTATTAAGGACATAAACAGCAGCATTCACCACCTCATCCCAGTGTAATTTTGGCAATTTTTTCGCCAAAAACATTGTTTGAAAAAGCTCGACCACTGTTCTGTTTGTACTTTCAGCAAAGCCATTCTGCTCCGGTGTGTATGGATTTGTTATAACAAGATTCACACCTTTCAATTTCATGAGTTTTTGCACATCACTATTATCAAACTCCTTTCCGCCGTAACACTGGAAGGTTTTTACTGCACGCCCACAGCAATTCTCAGAAATTTTTAACATCTCAGTTATATTCTCCACAGTGTCTGATTTTTCTTCGAGAAAGTAAATAATACGAAACCGCGAATAGTCACATGTGAAGCACACAAAATACTTGGCTCTGCCCAATGACTCACACTCCATAGGCCCACATAGATAAGCGTGAATAACTTCACAAATTTTCTTGGCACGTTGTTGACGCGAATGAAAGTTGTTTTTATGCTGCTTCCCCTCAACATCTGCCCCCTAAAAAATCATCTATCATAACTTAAATTCCATGTCGTTTAAGAATTATCTGTACATGACGTTTGTTTTGATGACCCAGCCGCTCATGCCAGATCTGCAGCGTGTCCTTTGATACAAAATTTGTTTCACATTCACATGATGACGTTACCGGTTTATTCACACGGATTCCCATTTTGAACATTTTACCAACCCGAAATGCACGTGCCTTGACGAGGCGATCTTTTATGAATTCACACACGGTCCTGACTGAACTGCGTGTCATCCCCTTGTCAAGTGCAGATATTTCAGGAGACAAATTTCTTCGTACATTTGTTACGTACAGAGCATTTTCCATGTGGCATGGTAGCGTAGCCCACGTTGGATATATTTTGAATTTTATAGTAATATGTTTACAAAGAGGTTTAGGTTTATTGTGTGCTGTGGTAAGAGTGAATGGCTGACTTGCCATGGAAAGTAAACAAGACTTCAACAAACTTACATTGCCATGGAAAGTAAACAAGACTTCAACAAACTTACATTGTCATAGAAAGTAAACAAGAATAAACATTTTACAACTTATGAGTAGCCATGCTGTATGGGTTGTTGGGACTAGTATAATAATTTAAATAAAATAATTCATATGTGTCAATATGTTTATTTACTGTAAACCTTCTAGTTTCCAACAGTAAAAAGGCCAACAATTCAGTTGAAGAAAGAAATTATATAAATTGTAGTCAAGTTTGGGATACTTTGTCAAGCTAATTAAGCAATAGCCCAAGGAATGCAATTATTAAAATAGTTGAGACGCAACCAGATGTCAGCACTTGCATTAAATTAGCAAATGTTTGTTGGTTCTCAGGCCTCGCCCACCACGCTTGTCGAAGACTTTCGTAGTCGTCTGGTAGTATATTTAATAACTTTACCATTAATGACGACTCATCCGGCTTTACGTTTAATTGCTGCATACGTAACACTAATCCTTCAAACGTTGCAATGTGAGTCACCATATCGTCAGTTGGATTCATATTGAAACCGAAGAATTTAGCTTGTACAGTATGAACTGCTTGATATGTTTGTTGTTCAAAAACCACGTATAGCTTCATCTACATATCTCTTGCAGATTCATATACTACCAGCAATGCCATCACTTTTGACTTCAACGTTTTTACGATAACTTGACTTGCTGCTCGATCCACCTTGTCCCATGTCTTCATGACTATGTCATACGCAGTTTTCTCGGCTACGGTTGCGCTATCGGTTAATGCTGTTTCCTTCGTAACATCACCAACACACACTTCATATGAACCTTCAATGCCACGTAGCAAGTTTCTAGTAGCGAATTCCCAAATGCTCCCGTTTTCGGAACCTCACGGTTTTCAATTCCGTGATATTCCATTGTCACTTCCAGTATCGTACTTCCAAATGCACTAACGCAATCACTGCAGTATTCACGTACCCAACATTAACAATCACAACGAAAAGGAAAGATCGACCGAAATGGCAGAAACACTTATTTCCTACTTATTCAGCATACAAACCACGCTCTGCTACCATATTGAGTTACAGCGGTGTACGAAATATGATAATCATTTAACTATCCCGACATGACATGAAAAAACCATTATTATCAAAACAAGCATTGTTAAAACATACAATTTACTAATGAAAACCAACTTAAACATATCAAACATTATAAAAAAACATAAACAGTCTCAGTGATACCAATATAACAGTAAATTTACCAACTAAAAGAAATAACAATTAAATGTTTTTACAATAACAGCAAGGAACGCGAGAAAAGATAAGTGCTTTTGTTGTTTTAAAACTGTTGTGTCAACGTTTATACGCCCTCAAATTTCGAGAGACATGATTGTGAGAAAAAATACAAGAAAGATTTCTGGTTAAAAGAACTTTAGAATCAAACAAGTTAATGATAGATTTTTTGAAAAACATTCTTGGGCAAAATATATTCTACGAGAAAGGATTTCTAGCAGATAGTGATGAAAGAATTTTGCAAAAGTAAAGTGTGCAATTGCTTTTTATATTTTAAGATTGGTTTTTCTCTTAATTATTTCCACACTGGTTGATCAATGGTTGTAATAAAAAAAAGTCTGCTAGATATCAGTTACTACCACTCCTATGTCGTTGACCACTTGCATGTTTATTTATAAATTACGACAGTGATTTTTTTCTACTGCCTTAACTTTAAACATTATTTAGGCCTATATAGAAAAGTAGAAAAGTCTATTTTTTAATTTGGGATAGTGCTCTATAACTCATACAAGTAAAACACTGTATTTTCTCAAAACAGTAGGTCACTAAGATATTTCTATTACAGTTTATACTTGCAAGTAAACGGTAAAAAAAAGATACTATAATCATATCTAGGCTTAATAAATACAATTTGATTTTGTAATATTCAGACATATCCCTAGAATCAAAATCCAGACGAAGGACATTTATTTGCATTTGAAAGGTTAGAAAGGTTAAGTAATAAGGAGACGAAGTTCAAAAACCTTACCCATAAATATTTCACTAATTTTTGTTAAATACTAAAAAATCGATAGTTTTTGGTATCAATACACTCACAAAGATAATAGGGAGAATCGATAGCAACTAAAATTATATTATTTGAATTCGAAAGTACTTGACAACACCACGTTAAGAAAAGTAACACTATTTGTTTGGTATTTTAATGGCACTTGCCACAAAAGTACTAAATTATTCATAAAGGACTGAAACTGCTCACATCCTTACGTGTTAAACTTTCTTAATATTACTGTACTACAGCTTGGTAGTAACAATCGATATGTTGCTGCAAGTAATATTACTATAGTAATTTAATTAAATAATATTTAGGGATGATAGCTTTCAATAATTGTTTTGGCACTTAAGTCAACTATAGTATTTGAAAAATGTCTACTTGAAGGTGGGAAACAAGACTGTGACCATTATAAAGACGTAAGTACTAAAGTACTATGTTTAAATCTCATTTTTAAAATAATAAAACCATATTGAAACTTTATAGACTAGATGCAAGAACGAAATGAGTAAAAGTGAAAGGTGAGTGGTATTGATTTACCTCAGCATTGAGCTTTCTGCAAGATCGTACTCTCGAAGATAGCTGATTAACACCACTCACAATTCCGAATCTGAATTAATATTTTTTAATTCCACTCAAAAATCACACTTCTCATTCACTCTTAACGTTTGCTTATTTCATTCTTGCATTCTGCCTTATACCTTTATTGAAAGAAAGAATCTAATTTTCGTATTCAGACCAATTACTCTAAATGCTACTCATCAGGATTAAATCAAAAATCTCCTCAGATGCTATGAGCTAGATGGTAAGACTGATAGGTGCCTTAGTCCCTTCATACATCAATAAATTTTTTAAACAATAATTTATAGCCATATTTATATGATCAAATTTTACCAAACAAATAATTACCATGTGATTTATAATACAGTATTTCAAATTTAAATTATCTTACATCGGTGAGCAAATGATTAATTGTAATTTGTATGTTAACATTTGTTGGGAGCTATTCTTTTTATTCACTAGTTATCACATTCAGGATAAAATAATTACTGTTTAACAGTAAAATGTAAGCTTGGAGGGTCAAATCTCTCTTCAAAATTAAATTGCAAGCCTGCTATTTCGAAACGACACTAACGCCATTTTGCTTTATTGTCTTATCACTGGAACTAAAGAGTAGCTAGACCCGTATATCTTAGACTCTGGTATATAGATATTTTCAAATGTATTATACTCTATACAGAGTGTACAGTGTGTTGTGTAGCATTGATCTCTATACTATAACTGGATGGACATCTGTGGCTGAAATTTTCGAGCTGTCGTCTGCATACCATTGTGTAAGAGAGAAGGAAACTTTCGGGTATC
>CABFWO010001531.1:144313-167781 GCA_902155825.1 Timema genevievae | reverse complement strand
GGTCGAGTAGTTTAGGCGTGAAAGCGTAACAAACAAACAAACAAACAAACAAACTCACATTCGCATTTATAATAGTAAGGATTTAACATCTACTTACCATTGCAAGTGAATATGCCTTAAGCTTTGTTCTAGAAAAATGGTTGTGGAACTCACCTGTAAAACGAGAGAAATATATTAGATAAAGAAAAACACATTGAATACTCAATAGACATTTGTGGTTATGAATGAATGAAAAAAAACTTCTATTTTCTGATATAAGATAAAATATTGATAAACAAAACAACCGTGACATAGTTTTTGAGACCTCAATTTATCCATTCTAGAAAAACTAATGTCCGGAATATCATGACCATGGAAGTTATTTGTAATTAATTATATTTTTTAATTTTTTAACACCATGTCTTACTACCCATTCTGGCCAAACGCTTATGTACTAATTACGCTGAGGATTTTAGAGATTAGGAACGTTATGTTTAGAGGAAGTATACCCACATTTTCGTGGAGGGAGGGTGGAAATCACTTTTGGACAAACCACCCACAGTACACCCGACTGAGATTCAAATCTCGATCTCCCCTTCATTGGCAGTCTAGTCTACTGCGAGATTAGCACTTTATACCACCCGGCCACCGAAGCGGACTAGCTGTTAATATATATGATTTAGTTTTACGTAGAAAATTAATAGTTAATCTTTTAGTGGCCTACTTGTCACGTATGTTTGTTCCAGTGGCGTGGCGTGGTTGTGATGTGGCGTGGTTTGTCGCCAGGGTAAGCAGAATTTGTTTAAACTGTACTCCAAATTTCTTTCAAATCGATATATTATCTGACAACTAGGAAAAGTTACTAGATTTTCTTTCACATAATCATAGGTCAAGTCATGTTATCTACACTGTCAAGTTTGATAGAATATTAGTCTACCAATGCCTATAATCAATGTTGATCTAAAAATGTTTGGTTAAATGGGGCTTCAAGTATTTATTCGTAAGAAAATCAAGGTATAGAAAACTTCTAGTTTAGCTATCAATAAATATTATTCCCTAATTTGGGTTGGAAGAAAAGTTTAGAAAATTCAAACATAATTCATTATGGCCAAGAATGAAAACTTTTACTATTTTATTTGTTTTATTTTATAGGTATTGATAATATCTATAAAAAGTGACAGCTACTGATAATATGACTAGATGTATAAAGATAATAAAACGTTTCTAGTAGCTTTAGTAACTACCAGATACTGTTCTTCCTTCAAAAATCGGTGTATAGATAATCATGTGAGGTATGTAGAGTAGACCCTATGATTGGTCAAATGGGTACTAAATGGGAGAATATAATACAACAGGCTCAGCTCCAACAAACTCTTCTTACCTTGACTACACTCCACTGCACGAAATTGGATTATTCGGAGAAAAAAAATAGTTGCTGATCTAACTCACTAAGTTTACGTTTTAATGTTGAGATCACACCCAGATCGTGAATTTACCCAGTTTATGAATCAGGCAAATGTATGCCCATTACGTTAACTCTCCTCTCCTGACCATTTCAAGAATTGGGGAAAAAAATAGTCCAGTTCATTAATTTTGCAGCTTTACTAAATTCATTAACTGGACGATGTTTTGTCCAATCCGTTAAATGGATAAGCAAAGAACGGGCTTGGTCTTTTTAAGTTAATTTAACTTTTTTAATTGTTTTAGAATGAAAGGTTAGGTTGGGTTTGGTTAGTATAATATCTTAAAACGAGTTTCATTTAAACTTGTAGTAAATAGTACAATAAGTTCCTGTTCATAAATTGGGCACAGCATTAATACAGTTCTTGCCCAATTTATGAAATATTCAAACGTAGAGGCCAGTTCCCGAAATGTGTTGAAATTTGCCCAATTCATGAAATGGGCGGTTTCACTATTGAGGTGTAACATCAACGTGGCTAAGTGATATTCGAGATCATAAGAGTAGGGAAAATATATCAAATACGAGCTGCAAATACCAGAATAAGAAACTTGCTGACCATAGGGGGGTAAGGAGCCATCATCCACCCTCTTAAGACGCGCGTCACCCTTGAGAAGGGCGTGATAAGGGATCAAAACTACCACCCATAAGAGGATGTATTCGTTGTGCGTTCACTGTCCACCCCTCCACCCAAAACCAGTGGGTGGCAATATATCTGGACATATCTTCACATCCAACCGGATTCTTCATAACCAGGCTCTCCGGATGGCTCATATTGGAACTTGCGAGACTATTTAATGTTCTAGACGTGGTCGTTTCCCGAAGAAATAAAGAATAGGGGTCTGTTTTTTAAAAGTTGGAGGGTTGGATGTTTGATTATCTCGGGAGATGGTAGGGAGGGTGGAAGGAGCAAGAAGACAGTTGACGCAAGTGCTTTCTCGGCCATATTCCAAGAATTCAGGAATTGGCTGGCACCCCTATGAGAAACCATGGTTCGAACACAGGTTGAGGTCAAAATTTATTAATCATATAATTTGAAGTAATGAGAGGGATTGACGATTTTCAGTGGGCTATAGTAGTGAGGCCAATAAACACAAAATTTGGGCTTCTCTACTATACTTTAGTCTATCAGATTTATTATTTAGAAACATATTATGATTTGATATTTAAAGGCTATTTTCAAAATACAGGTTTAATCCGAACGCTCCTTTAATACAGACTCAGCTAAGGTTGGAAATTTTATTAAAACTATTAACGTCAATGAAAATAGTATCAATGCATCAGGATACACTTGTAAAAAAAATATAATTAAAAGACAGAGAGGCACCTCGACCTATTTTTACTCTAGCCAATAGAAACAATGAAACCTCTACTAATCTGGTTTTTGTTCTATAAGCACAATTGGGTAAAATATGTTGAGATTAATGAGTCAATATGTTAATAAATCTACCAATCTCCACAAAATAAAAGTCTATACAATTAAAAGCTAGATCTAAAAAAAATTAGTGTTAGGATTTAATACAATGCCACATTCTAAAGCCTAGTTAGTAAGCACTAGGAAATATTTCCCCGAAAACATTGTTTGCCATTGCCCTTGTTTTGTAAAGAGTTGGGCTTCATTTTTTTCATCTGCTCAGTAGGATTTTTGGGATTGGCTTAGAATAAATTCACCCGCATTAGCGAAAGTGGGGTGGGGGTGGGAGAGAATGGGAACGCAACAGTTAAAATACCATTTGGGAAACTTCTAACTTTCCCATCAATGGTAATCAAGTAATAGTAGTAATAGTATAATGATTCAACTTAATTATGTTAATTTGCTAGTCAAATGGTTCTGTTTATTTTCAAACAAATACACTCGAACTACGGTACATATTATGGTTTAAACGTTACCCCGCGACAATAGTAGGCTTATAAACATCTCCAAAACAAACATTTTACACGCATAACATGTAAAAAAAATTAGTTTTGCGCATCTCGTCTTAGTAACCGTTCAGGCTATCAGCAAATTTAAACTAGTGGAGTAAGGATAATATAGTATTTAAAGGAAATGCAACAGTATTTGCACGGATGTAGAGGAGGAAATCATTTTGCTAAACTACCCCTAATACAACAGACCTGGATTTGAGAACTGGTATCCCAATCATCTGCAATACAATCTATTGTGAGTGACAACTTTGATCATGGAATCAACGAATCGTGTATCAGGACCTAATAGTTTTAAACATTCAATACCCACATGAATGGTCACGCGGGCTAAGGAGTATCAAGTTTGAAATATACATGATTGATGATGAGTGAAATATTTGGGTTTGAGTCTCGAATTTTTCAATTAGGATTTTTTTCCTCCCCTTATATAATCTCATTTGGATTAATTTACTATAAGATACCATTATCATTATGATCACATGTATTAATTAGTTTATGGTAAGGGGTCATCCTTAAATTACGTAATGATTTTTGAGGTGTTGAGGGTTGTGGGTCCGGTTTTTTCTTATGAAGTGTCGGTTAAAATCAATTTTATTTAGGCCTAACCTAAGGTTTTTATTAATGTTTAAAGTGAGACAAAATCTAACTTTATTTTTTGTCAGAAATTAAGTAAATTAATTATAAAATTTCGTTTATATTTAATTTGGGCTTACTTAATCCAATTGAAGTAGGTATTCTAAAATTTCATATCACCATTTTATTACCAAACCTAATATTTAAAAATAATATAATTTAACAAATTGTAAAAAAAGTAGGAGAGGGGAGTGGGGAGGGATAGCAGTAAATCTTACATTCCCTTACGTAAGGAGAAGGTGGATTTAAGTAATTTAAGGACGGCCCTAATAGTTTTATACTTCTAATAAAAAATATAATGTGTTTATATATATGTGATGATAAAATTAATATATGTACCTATATATTATTTTTATCTTTTTTATTATATTTACTATGTATATCAAGATATAAAATGAAATATTTCAGTGGCCTGCCCAGTCCTCTGATGAGGAAATCAAAATGGTCAACTTTTCTTAAAATGTAACATCGCACGTAATAACCCATTTATACTTACCACAACTCTATCGTGAAATTGAACACGAAGTTCGTTTATTGTTGGTCTGCTTACAAACAAATTTGTTTAGCTGACCAAAGTGGACCTTGGAGGGGTAGGTGAATAGCGGGTGTGGGAAACAGGGATGGAGAGTGCCAACGCAGTGTAAAAGAAGATCTATATTGGTCCAAGGTTTGCTAGAAGACGGTCTAGGGTGGGGGGGGAGTACGTGTCCGGATATTGCCACGAAGATGCGTTTTGCGGCCATACCATATACATTCGTGGAAGGGGGTTCCCACAACACAAGCAATTTCCAAAACCCAAAAGCTGCAAAGGGAAATGGAGGAGGGGGAGGTGGAGTTAAAGTCTGAAGGAAATGATGAGTGGTAGAGGGGTAAGAAATAGTAGGTGTAGGGAGGGTTGAAAGGGAGGAAAGACGGAGGGTAGCAAGAAGAATCCTTGGGACGTGATCCGACAGAGAAATTAACACGAGTTCTTCCTTTATGCGTCTCACGGATTTCTTCTAAGGGAAGTTAGGAGGGGGTTGTGTGTTTCACCAGCCGTTTTGTTGGTATTTTATCCTCTGGAGGGATCATGGGNTTGGTATTTTATCCTCTGGAGGGATCATGGGGGGGAAGGCGGGGGTATGGGGGTAGGAGCGAGGAAATGACAGTGTTATGAAGGGTTGGCATGTGAGTAAAGACTGTAAAAGAAAATATGTTCTGTGTATTCCAATGAGGGAATGAAAAGAACTCGCTGACTGTGGCTTCCCCATCCTTGTCCATCTTTGTTAGGGGATGGTGGGTGGTGGGATGTAGGGTGCTGTTTCATTATAGCATTTCATGGTCCGTGTCACATTCCTTCACCGTAGCCTGTTTTAACAGCGGGGCAGAAAACATATTTAAGAGATTTTGTGGATGTATAAACTATATTTTTTATAATTTGTTGAGTCTAGGAGATTATGTTGGTAAGATGTTTTGACTTCTTTAGTTAGACGTTTTCAAATCAATTAAATAAAGTTTATATTCTGCTTTTCTTTCTCTCGTTCCTCGCCCTATAGACCTACAGTAAAAAAGGATTGTTGTGAGCTTAAAATAAAATAACAGAGAGCAACAATAATTTACAAACCACCCAGACGGAAATGTTCACACCACTCAAACTGAACTATACCCACCATCCAAATGGAAATGTTCACAATACCTAGACGGAACTTTACTCACCACCCAGATGTAAATGTTCACACTACCTAGACGGAACTTTACTCACCACCCAGATGTAAATGTTCACACTACCTAGACGGAACTTTACTCACTACCCAGATGGAAATGTTCACACTACCTAGACGGAACTTTACTCACTACCCAGATGGAAATGTTCACACTACCTAGACGGAACTATACTCGCCACCCAGATTGGAAATATTCACACTACCTAGTCTGAACTATACACACCACCGAGACGGGAATATCCACATTACCTACTCGGTGATGTAAAATTACCTAGAAAATCTAAATACTCGTTATCTATATTCTAGATGATTATATACAAGTCTGGAAACAGATTTAATGATAACATTTTATAATATGAAAGTGATTTATTTTTCTATTTCTATGCCAATGGAAATCATAGATCAGTTCATGTACCTGAGAAGTCTGTTGAAAATTGGTGCCTGCGGCACCAAAGAAAATTAGGTCGAGGATCACCATGTCCAAGGAAGATTTCAACATGAAGAGTTTACTGCTGACCAGCAAGTTGAGTTTGGAACTGAAGAAGGAACTGATAAAACTTGGATTTTCAGGAAGATGTGGGCAAAAAATTCTTGCAGAGCTTTGAAATGTGGTGCTGTAAAAAACTCCAAGAGGTCGGATGGACAGACAAGGTGGCCAATGAAAAGGTCCTTAGAAGAGTTGGTGAGATTAGAACCAATTTTGATGTGATTCTTTGGTGCAAAGCTAACTGGATCAGACACATCCTGTCTTCTGCATGACGTCATGGAAGAAAAGGTTGAAGGAAAGAGGAGCTTAGGAAGGGAGGATTCAAATATAGGATGACTTGAAGGAAAGAAGAAAATTCTTGGAGCTGAAGGAGGAGGCAGAGGACAGGGCGCATTGGCAGTCTAAGATCACTGACAAAAGTAATGGTTCTGTCGTGAGACAGAACCCGTGATGATAATAAAAATAAGAATAGTAAGAATAACAAACTAAATTGTTTTTATGGGAATATAAGATGAGTGTCTAGCACGTCTGATTCAGGGTTTAATAACAAATCAAAATATATATCTTTGTCCTCGGTTGTCGTTAGAAACAGTGCTTATATTAGTGTTCTTGGGATATTGATGAATTTAAATGTTAAATGACTACTTGGATTACCGACTAATACTTTAATTAAGTATAAATATTCCAACCATGGATGGATACCTATCATAGCTTCAGAAAGGAAATAAATTACTTAAGATTCCAAAGTAACCATCGCATTGACAGTGTAAGCGTGTTCTTATAAGAATGCTAATAGCTCAATTGATCATAATGATTTCTATAAAGGGACGAATAACCTCAATATATTATGATAATCGATAAGAAGAGAGTTCACACACTGCCGAAATGAGATGCGACAGTAATTGATGTCGGGCTATGAATTATACGGAGACAATCGCGAGATCATTCGTAGACGTTCAATGATCACGTCCAGGCCTAGGACTCACACCTGCACGTCAAAGGAAATTTGTTTAGGTTAACTGAATATCCAATTAATTATTAGAAGTTGTAGGAGTCATTGTGCCCGTAGATATAAGTCTTGAGTCCTTAGCTGAGTCGATTACACGTATATACACTGAGCTTAAGGACCTAAAAAAAAACTCTAGTCATGACCTAAAAAAACGGTCGATGGTGACATTGTTTTTTTTTTCTAAATAGACGGTAGGGAGACTTGGTATGGTGTCTGTTCAAGGAATAATTTTGTTTATAAGTCATGCAGTGATAATAAATTAGTTTAGAAAAAACACATTTTGCTACCTATAGTAAGAATTTTGTCAGGAAAACTTTTTTAAATGTCAACTCAAATGCATAAAATATTTATTCTTTTATATAGAAAATATATGTTCATAAATCCTTATTTAAATAAGTTAGTGGGATATGTTAATGTTATAATTACAATATTTAGATACGTAAAACTCGATTCTTCAATACCTAGATACGTGCTGGTTTCAAAAAATTGAGAATCTATCTAAATATTACGATTATTGATGTTTCTATTCTTAGCTCTCAATCAAATTACTGTCAACTAAGAAGAACATCAAAATCTGGAATGAGTAGTAGATACTCGATTCTCTATTATTAGTTTATTTGCCGCTATTTTGATTTATATTTTGGTTCAATTAATAACCCTATTTGGTTAATTTAAAATAATTGTACAGTCTTAACATTTGTTTTTATATACCTTTTTTAAATTAATTATAAATGTTTGATTAAGTGAGGCTAATTGTTAAAATGATGATACATGTAAACTTTAAATTCAATTCTATTTTTATATGTTCTTCAATTAGTTAGCGCATATTGCATAAACATTATATATATACATATTATATATATATATAATCCTAATGTCCCTTGCCTTGCAGAATGAAACATGTAATACAGACAAGCATCGCAGGTTACATACTTTACTATGTCAGAGGTTACAGAAATACTCATCTGGGAGATTGTTTTATGTCTTAAAGTGAATATTCAGTTATTTACATAAATATGATTTTCATTTTCATCTTAATAAAACACGCTTAAACTAAAAAAAAAGTAGTTCTAACAAAATGATTTTCACTACGAGGTACTCATTTATATATATAAAAAAACAGGATTACATAATGTCGCAAAGAATTTAAGAAGCAAAGGTCTGAGACTTTAAATATGGGATCATTATGAAATTATTTTATTTTGTGGTGTCTTCTAAAATTAGTAGTTTTCAAGTGATATTAACTCAGACATTTCAAATATTAAATATATATTATTAGGATGGCCTAGTTTTGTAATGTTCGAGATTGATTTCCTTTCAGCCCTATACAATTACATTTCAACTGTAACATTATACATATCTAGCCGTAAATATGGTTTATTGTATTGCCAACCGCGTCAAGTTGGCCTACGCTTTATATTTCAAGTGGATAGCAACTTATCACATCTATTCTGATAATTATTTAGAGGGTTGGTGCCATCCTATTCTGAGGATGATACAAAAAGATTGTAACATCCTATACTGATTATTATGATACGGGAAGTTTGAGTCAGCTAACCCTAATGATTATAATACAGGAAGTTTGAGACAGACAACTATTCTCATGACGATTCAGGAAGTTTGTTTTAGTTTTAGGCCTAATCGTCTCAAGATGTCAGTAAGAGTCGTGGACACCCATCGTGCAGCTTCCTAAAAGCACCAGGTGGTGATATCAAAGCACTTAAGGGGAATCGTGCACGTTATAAATTGATCAAGGTCCAAATTGAGTTCCAAATGAGTAAATATGATACAATGACCCCCTCCAAAAAGTCCTTACCCTCCTAAGACCATTTAAATATAACTACTTTAGCTCTCAACAACTCACTTGCTAGTAGATAAGTCTTTCTAGGGTTGAGACCCATGTTACTCGTCAGATAAAAAACTTCACGTTATATATATATATATATAAAGGTTCTCGAGTCCTTTTAACACACTAGATAAGAAAAAAATTATTATATTCTGTTAGACAGAAAACGCTGGTCTGAAAGTAGGGGGGAGAGAGAGAAATTACTCCTTCAGAAAAGGATAGCACAATTAACTCACTGACCCTTGACCTTACAGGTCAGAGCCACAAGTTTTGCTTGAAGAAACTAAACTAATCTACCTGTCTGCCAAATTTAAATGTTTTATTAAACTTAAGATTTTTTATAAACCACACTCACCATATTTCCTGGAATCCTATTTTAAAACTTTTAGCTTCTTATATTTATTTGGAGTGGTATCTTTCTTTACTTTCCTACCTAATTTCAGCTGTATTCTACATTGACAAGTAGTAGACTTTTGTAATTTGTAACCCCACCCCCACCCCTACCCTTATCACAAATTGTTTTTAGAAATCGCTATAAGAAATTTTAGATTCCAAGATTAATTAGGTTATCTGGAATTTTTCTTTACCTCTTTGCTAAATTATAATATTCTTGCTCACTTCAAAAGTATTTTCTAACTATAACTTCTCCCCATCCATTTCCCGGAATTCCATCAAATAATTTTAGATTTTCAAACTGTTACGTTCATTTGGAGTGGTCTCTATATCTGCTTGAATAATTTTAGCTATCTACCACATGGAGAAGACTGGAAATGTTTGTCCAGTCACCCCGCCAGTTCTTCAACTTCAAGTTATTATAAAAAATACAAAAAAAATTAACACTTGCAAATATATGGTTCGGAAAATTGGATATATTAATTTCTTTAGTTAAAACAGCTTTTAAAGGGGGAATTTTTTTTAATATGTTTTGAAATCGAAATACATAATTAGTTTGGTTGAGAGAAAAGTTGGTTTCTTCATAAATGTTCCTATGCATGATTTTGCTTAGAACACCCATCTCAATGAGTGTCTTTATCTCTTTAACTGCCCTTGACCTCCAAAATATATCAATTTACTCTGGGGTCATCAACTTTTGTCACTAACTAGTCGTTACTAGTAAAACCTTGAGATGGAAATTAAGAGTCCGTCTCATCTCGAGACTGACGCTTAACTCTCAATATTACAGCTCGAACCAGACGTCGCGTGGTGTGGCATTCTGTGAGCTTGGGACGACATCACCAAATCCCAAATTGTTTTCTAGGATAATAGTAAGTCCTACGTCTAGAACACTTTAAATTAAAAATCTCAAACAAATTTACAAACATGTTTTAAATATTATAATTTGTATTACCATGTCATACTATCTGTTCGGGTTATACGCTTATATACCAATTACGCTAATGATTTTTAGGGATTAGGTTATATTTAGAGGAATTTTACCAGAATTTACGTGGCGGGGGACTAGAAAACTATTTTGGAAAAAACCCTCAGTACTTCCAACCGATATTTGGACCTTGATCTCCCCGTCATCGGCAGTATAGTTTACTGCAAGAGTAGCGCCTTAGACCATGTGGCTACCGAAGTGGGTTGGAGGATAATAAAACTGCAAATATGTTTCAGAATTAATTGATCGTGGACATTTACTTTTAATAAAAATGCTTCAGAAAAATATTGCTTTATAAACTAAGGGCCAATGTTTTCCAGTTACACCACCATTACAAGGGAAGTAGTCCGAAAAAGTCTTATAAAATTACAGAAATAAAAATTATCCAAACTAAACTTTTTATGAACTATGTAAATTTCATGGACTTCGATATCTTAAAATGGGCTCAAAGGGTGAGAAATATTGCCCTTCGTTAATTTTGTGGTTTCTTTGGACTTTAGCCGAATATGTTCAATTTCGTAAGTACCACTTTTGGCTCTTAGAGTGTCAAACATAAATAGATAATCATTTGAAATTACTGTAGTAGTGAAAAATTGTCACCATCAGTGGCTGTGCCGATATATCTTGTGGAATATTACCAGGGTATACATAAAACTTGTTAAAAACCGTACCTAAGAAATGTCTTCCAACTCTCCCTTTTTTTTCCAGTTTTATTTTGATAAACCATAACTTGTTCTCTTGACACAACCATATATGACCATGTATGTTCACCTGCTGTGGGCTAATAATATATTACAGGTAAAGTTTGGACCAGCTTTGTGGCATCAATAAATTGTGTGCGCTTCTTACTGGTTTTATTCAGTGCTGTATCATATCCATAGAATTTAAACAGACACACATTTAATTTGTTAATATGTATCTCAAACATGGTGAGGTTTTTTTTATCAATTTGCTATCAAGGGGGATAGAACAGTTCATAAGTACAGTCTCATCTAAAAGTGATTGAATTTGTATTTAAGTTGGCATCAATGGTTGAAGACAGGTATATTAAAATCAAACTTTTTTTTTCTACTCTCCATTTAAAATGAGTGAATTATTCGTGTTCTAATATGCTTGGATAATCTTAATTTCCAAATTTGAATAAAAAAATTAAAAACCAATCAAGTGTTGCATGTAGGTTGTAAGTTGTATTTTGCACAAGCTTATAACCATTTATATTTGCGACAAAAGCTACAAAAGTGTATTGTTTAAACTTATATAATTATTATTAATAGTTACCTCAAGTACTAAAAAGAGAACACTAATTTTAATGTTAAGCCTATTCTCGTGAAATTAGTAATATCTGCTAAAATCTTCTTGAAAAAAATGTAACACTTTGTATAGATATAGTTGCCATTACTTTAATAAATCCTAAGTACAAATAGTTTCTTATTTCTTTAATAACAAAAAAATAATATACTCTTTTGTGCCCAGTATTTAATCTCAAAACAATATTTCTCTCGATAAGAAATTTATTCTGCTACCTTTCCAGGCATCATTGGTAGACTCTTTTGCTCTCACTCACAGAAGTTCTCGTGTGCTGATATAATCAGTTGGTTCATGAAACGCACGTTAAATACCTCAAATAAATAGCTTGACACAAAGGAATAATTTAAAATAATATAAAGACTTAGATAATGCTTGATAAATATAGATAAATGAATGCTAAAATTGAATATAATGAAAATGAAGGTTAATACACTACCGATGAAAGAATAAAGATAGCTGAATAATAAATGTTAGAGTACATGACACAAACTTTATCTCTCCTTTATCTAAAAATGGAAACACATACTTAAAACTAATAAGATGTGAAACTATATAATATACAGTGTAGCAGAAACAATTTGGAAAAAATTAGCATCAAATTTAACCAAAGATTATAATTAATGAAATAATATTCACTTTTACAAAAACATATTGAGAAAAACTTAACATCTTTATTCACCAAAATGCAAAACAGCAAAGTCCTCATAGCCATTAAAAAAAATTTACTCTAAGTTTGAAAACAATTGGTTTTATAAAACTAGGTTTCAAATAAAAATATATTTTTTTAATAGTTCTACAACATTGCAATAATAAGTCTTTCAAAAAATAAAGGAGATATGTAAATTCTTCTACAACTTATTTTCCCTTCAAAAATTCAATTGCGCCGTTTTTATTGTAATATAAAATAATTTCTAGATAGGAGTATTTTTTTTTTCAGATTTTCAAACTATAAGCGGATTTCTGTATTCTAAGATTTTGAATTTTTTTTTACCATAGATTTTTGAATAGAATATTAAAACGATAATTTATTAATTATTTGATTATCTTAAACTGATATTATTTTCATAACTTGGTATTTATTTATTCTTATGCGAAGTCAACATCAGTTCTATTTAAAGGCTGGTTGGGGGGNGGTCTTCAGTTAACTGAAGCTCTGAAAGAACACTCCTTTATTTCAGTGATTAACATCACCTGATATCGGAGACGATTTATAGGTTTGCGTAGGTATCCTTCCTACTAACAGCAATAAATCAATAGACGAGGAAATTTGACGACAAACCGGATAGGATCACCATAACATAAATTATATTTATGTATTTTATTTTAAAATATATATAAACTTTAAAACAAAACTATGTTCTAAATCTGAATGTAATTTTAAAAGCGAACCAAAATATCTTAAAATTATATATATCCATTCTGATCATGACATCTAAACAATAGTAGCGAGTAACTAATTATACAACATAGTTGGAGTCACACGTCTTGGCAGGTAAATTATGGATTCAAACCTCTAAAGTCTTTGAAAAAGATATTGTTAGAAAAATAATTTATCCAAACAAATATATTTTAATTTAATTTGTAGGCTACATTATTTTATTCCCAAAATAATAAACTAATTTAAATTTAAAAAAAAATTAAATTAATTAAAAATTACATCTAATGTTTTAGAAACATTATGCTAAAAGAATAGTAAGGTATTGATAGTTGTTTTAAAATTAATTAGCACATTTTAATTTGATTTCAATAAATTCTGAACTGTACTTGGACTAAAACTAAGTTCACGGGATAAAGTAATTAAAATGGCTATATTACTTTAGATCAATTCAAAATAGCCACCAAAGTATGTGCAAAATTGAAAATTGAGACAATCATATCCTCTAACTATACATTTTACCTTATCATTGCATCCAATACACTTTTTTGCCTTTCTATAAAATTCCCTGTTACCCAATGAATATGTTTTAAGACATTTATATTAATAAATACGTTCGCAATTACTTTTGCCCATTTACAGATTGAATTTATTGTTGGGTGACCTGGCGGTCTATGGGTAAGGTATCAGACTTCTGTGCTGGTGTTCCGGGGTTCAATCCTCGGTCCCGGCACAGATCTATCTTATTGCCAAACCCTACCTTCACCTCTGAGAAGTCGTGAATTAATCACAGCTTGTGTATGTGAATGCTTGTGTATGAATGCCAGGCTTCCACCGTGGTTCGGATCCCACGTTAAACTGTAGGTCCTCCATTTCATCTCACAATCACCCTACCATTACACATTAGCCTAAGTGCGTATAACCTGAACGGGTAGTAAGACGCAGTGCTAATAATAATAATAATTTATTGTTTTACTATCGACCTCCATAAAACCCTATTACTTACTTTATATATGATCCCATATAGTTTTAGTTACCAAACAATGAGATGAGTTTTATTTTAACTCTCTTGTAGTGTGCAGTACTTCAGGTCGACGACGCACCCGTGGTAAAGCCCTTCTAGTCCCTTACAGATACTCATTGCAGGGTGTGTAGTCCCCCCCACCCCCCAACCACCTTTTTCAAGCGAATCCCCTCCCCTTCCACTGACGTTCTCATTAACTCCATTAATTAAGCACGAGGTTTTAACCCTCTCTCTAGCGGACATTGTATTCTACACTAGGGGCTTTTGTTTGGCGCTTGATTTAAAGAGCTTACAAATTCCGTGTGTGCCTTTGCAAACGCTCTTGGTTGCTTCGGACCTCTTCTCCCTTTATAGTTGGACAAACAAACTATGTCCCAAAGGTGTTGCCTATTTTTTAGATTAGGGTTCTGTTGTAACCTTTTTAAGATTCGTTTGAGCCCCGTTTTCAAATATTAATTTTACACAATTTTTTTTTAACAATTAAGACACAAGTAAGGTAGTCCTAGATTGTTTTTAAAAAGCATACAATATTTTTTTATTTATAATTTTAAAATACTAAGATAAACCAGATGTAAAAGGTTTTTTCCCTAGGAAATACGATGTTTTATTACTTATTTATGTTGAACGGTCCTGCTGTTATCTAGTATAACTTATATCTTACACTATTTAAAAAAATCTTAGACTCTTTACATTGAGCTATGAATGAAGAATTACCCCCTAAAGCACGAGATGAATCCTGAGTTGCTCAGTGGTGGTGCTAATCCAAAGATTCAAAGTTGGTCCAGGTGTCATTTTACAACTAATTTAAATTAACAATTTAAAATGTTTCTGACTATTAAGTTGGCATCAATCTATAATAAACAACACATTAAGACTTTTTAATAAAAATTGGTGATCTTAAGAGGAAACATAGTGAGTGACCCAACAGTTTTGAGCTTAATCTTATATTTTTTCTTAATATAAGAACATTTTGTATGGTCTAGTCTTCCATAATTAGCTGCTAGTAGTAAGACTTTATAACTACGGAGCTATCGATGGTAAAATGAATTAAGTGCAAGCTTGTCATCCTTTGTACATTTTCATAGATTAGGCCCTACTGCATGATCAATAACGTAAATGATTTAATAATGTTTTTATTTTATTTTGTCATTGGATTGTGTTTGTTAATATAATACATCAAAATATAAATCCACTAACTATTCTAGTGAATCCTTTCTTGACGCTTTTTCCTAATACTGCCTACATCCAGTGACTTAAAAACATGCATTTATGCAAACCAACAGATAAATTTATACCAATCATCAGTGGCAATAAATATTACAATCCTTTATTGACAGGTTTACAAACTTAACACATTCTGGCCAACACAGAGCGCTTTGGTAAACAAACGCCCACACATACATACAAGGTAAAGCCTCCGATTACCAGGAAATGGGAAGGAATTCACCTCAATATTTACAAAACTAAAAAAAAAGCCTTCTTAGCACAGTAGAAAATTGATGCTTTTTATTAAATTTAAAGGTATAAACACAAATAACCAGAATATGTTGAACATTTAAAATTTAAAATTTGTGTACATGGGATAGGGCCAGAAGTGGAAATTACCAAAATTAACCACTTACTGGTGTGGTAAAAAAGGTTGAAATTTGGCGATATATCAAAGACACCCCCTAAAAATAAAAAATAAAAAATTAATCGAAATTACAAAATGAAACGATGCAGGTGAAGGTAGTGAAATGGGATATGAGAAGAAATTTCCAAACTTTTGACAAAACCACGGTTTGATATGGTAGAAAATAGAAATTTTTCAGATAAATAGAAAAGTATGAAAGTTGACGTGGCTTACCCGTGCGAAGAATGGGCCAGACTAACTGCAAGTTAATCATAACTTTACCCACCAAAGAAACTTTTCTTTATTTCTAGAATTGTGGTTTTTGAGCTTCTTTCGGAACACATAAATTTGGAGTCAGTAATTTTGAAATGATCTAAAATAAAAATATAAATTTTCATAAATTAGGCCTGATTGTCAAAAATTAATTATTTTTAAAATATCATCAAACATGGTTTTCACGTATTCTTCTCCTTCATTTATTAAATTTCAAAACTTTTTAAATAAATTCATTATAGACATTATATTCTCTTAGCCAATAAATAGTATTTGTATGTCCATCCCGACGAACCACATTAACTATACTCCATTCACGGTATGAATTACTCTCTTAAAGGTCTTTTTTCCTACTAATATCCTGCTATATAATATATTTCTGGTAGGGAAAAAGGCCTTTCAGAAAACAATTCCTACGCTGAACAGACTTTAAATGTGTCTACACTCTACAGGCCTGGATCTAAAGGAAGGTGACAGGGGCTGACGGCTGACGTCACAGGGTCGTTTAGTGAATGTCCTCTCTGTTAGTAAAAATGTGGCTTGGAGCCCTAGCTTACTCACGAACATGAGTCATGCTGCCCTCACTCACGAGAGATGATATAGTAATTTTGAGGATGGAATTCTATAAACGTGCAAATTTTTTTTTAACGCACAGCAGTATTTGAACTGCAGAGCGAAATATATCTTTCTTCTGAGACCTATCTAACACTTGTGAGCCAGTTGTTAACAGTGCACGTGCAGATATATATTTCAACAGTTTAGAAGAAAAGGAGGGGTGGGGGAGTTCTTTAAGGAGGTTATTTTATCATATTTACTCATTTGAAACTCAATTTGGTCCATGACCAAATTATAACGTGCAGATTCCCCTTAGAGGGTTCTCTTAGTGCAAATGCACTCTTCTTCTAGCTATTAAATATTCAACCTATCTTTGTCTTCCCCACTCTTCCATATATAGTCTAATACGAGTATTCAAACCACAACTACACCAGCTCCCATCCTCCAGTTACTAAAGACATATGGTACCACTCCACTGACCTTTGATATCTATACACCCTGCATGATATATCAAATTGTAAACTTGCAACTCCAATAACAACTCCAAAAATTCTAAACAAACACCAAGTCTAGTCAACTGAACTTGTGGCACACTTCAAATACTAGATCAAATTACAAAATATCTGAGCTCTTTTCTTTTAGTGAGATTGTAAACTACTATTTTATTCCTGGTAGAGATGAAAATTTCCCAGATTTTTAAACAGAAAGTTCTCCGCAACCCGATAAAGGGTTGAAATTCAGAGGTGGCACCTCGAGCCTATTATACATATCAAATATTTTGTTGACGAGTGGGTTTTTAAGAAGAGGGGAAATAGCGGGCAATGGAGGAGGTGTATTTAGTGCGCAAGTAGGAAAGGGGTTGAACAAATGTTCTTAACAAATACTTGGGCCAACTTTAAAATTATTATAGTTAACTTAATGATGATAAAAATATGTATTTATGATTATAACAGGTCTACAAAGGCTCGCATTCATTCGGTTCTTTACTACTATCATTAAAAAATGATAAGATTAAAAATAGAAAATGTTCCCTCAAAAAATAAGGAACATTTTCCGTCTCACAACTCTAATTCCTGGCTTTTAATTGACTCAGTTGCTTTGTCAGTTGAAGAAACTTTTATGATACCAGAAATATTCCTTTACGACCTTCTATGCCGTGGAATGTGATCTTCACCCCACTTTTGACAATAATGTGTCCGTCTATTTCGACAAATGGAATCTAAATGCCATTGAGAATGTTTGTCATTGTTGTGGGCTCTACAACATTCTTTAAATTTTCCCAAAACGTTTTTAAGGGTAATAAAATTACATTAGCTCAAGATCATGCCCACGAAAAATTGATTTGAAAAACAACATGTCTGTCAAGAAACTCTTTGAGCTGATTTTAGATAGTATTCTAAAATTATTATGTTTTTGTGCTTTACGTCAAACTACTGGTCCGGACTATTATAAAATTAGATTACATTAATGAAATATGGAATAGAAAGTTATAATTTAAGAGGGAATATACCCACATTTACGTGGAGAGAATGGAGAAGCATTTAGGAAAATCACCCGGGATTCAAATCCTTACCACAGAGTCACTGTCAAACCAAAAAAGGTTAAGCTGTTGCTTACCCCACGCACTCATACACACACACACACACACACACACACACAAATACACAAACATATATCTTCTTCTTGAGTCAACATCCCGATGGATGGTTTGTGAGATTTCTACCCATTCGGAGTTGGGCATGCACTTGGCTCTTCGGCTGGCTAATGCTGCCTGTACCATCTGGTAGAAATCCCATGTGATATTTACTATGAGAGTTCCAAAAGTTTGGTAGTTCCTCGAAGCCTCTCACACCGAATTTCTATGAGAGATTAATAAAGGACCTATCAATTTTGCCGGGAAAGTTATTACCACTCTCCAGGGTTCTTTCACCTGCCACAATCGAGGTGGGACTGACAGCTTTACTTCACCGTCGAAGGAAGTTGTGCTACGTATTTTTATCGCTCAAGGAAAAATACCGTTGACCTCGGCAAGGTTTGAACCCACAATCCTTGAGTACTGAGGCGAGCACTTTACCCCAAGATCACAGAGATCAACATGTATATAAATATATGTTTGTAATATTGTGAATAGGCTTTTTATAAATAAAATAGGAGCTTATTGCTATTAATATGATTGACGATAGGCTTGGAATTTTTTTTTTAACTATCAATCTTAAAGTTTGTTAGTAAGTCATTTTATAATAAGTCTAAAGACTTGTGTTTATAAAATTTAACTTAAATCACCCCCATAAATAAAAAATATCCAGTAAATATGCACACTATAATGTAGTCCAAGTAGGTATACAAATCAGATCTTGTATTTTTTTTATGAATAAGATGAATCTAGACTAACCTGACATGCCATAGATTGGTTTGGTATTGTAGAGAACAAAAAATCAGTAAGCACATAAATAAAGGACTCGCCAGGAAAATGAATGTGCGTGTGTTTCCTGCATGTTTAACCATCGGTGCTAGTCACAAGAACCACAATTCATCACGTCAGGTCGACGACATTCTTCCCATCAAGACAGAAGGAAGAAATTCATCTTTGGGATCCCTCTACTTTTTGTTCCAAATGAAAAGGATATCAGAAAAGCAGGAGGTCGTTTCGGACAGTAATTTATCGTCTACTGGGACAAGATTTATTGTTAATTGGGAACATTTCATAGTAACGCAATGTATAACCAACCGTTGTAGTGAGTATGAGTGTAAACTGCAATCATTACGATGATATTAAACAAGTAAGACACCCTTAGCTCAGTTGTTAAACATGTAAAACTAAAAAAGGAAAATTGGAAGAATATTATTTGACGTTTACTAAAGCAATACCTTATGGTAGTAGTTAAAGTCTGAAAGGTCCTTTCTCTGAACAAAATCCTACCATATAGTAGAATTCTAATAAGTAAAAAGACCTTTGAAACATGCCATTCTACCACAAACAAGGTAGGACTAAACTACTTTCATTTGATCATAAGTCAAGTCAAGATTACAACTATTACTTTTGAAATATCATATATTTTTATGCTTTCCAACTCAATGTCTGTCTTGTCTATATATATAATCATATTAATTAATTAGGAACAAGGAAGTTAGAATTTTAGGAAATGTATACGTATTTACGTGAAAGGATTGTTAAAAACTATTTAGGAAAACTTAACCCTGCCGGGATATGAACCACACTCTCCTGCTCCCCCTATCCTCACTCCACCACCTGACAATGGCAAACCAGAATATAATAATGACCTTCACATCTAGACCACGTTCCCACAATATAGGCTACCAAAGATAATAAAACTACTTTAATTAGCACAGTACATCAAGTAATGTGACTCACAGCCATCAAATTTGTTTGTGTAGTATCAGTGTATGTGAAGTAACAACTACTATTTAGTAAAATATTTTCAATTTTAGCCGAAACAAATTTATTTTTATTATCTTTTTACTGTGATTTTATACTTGGATGTTCACACTAAAATAAGAGTTCGATTGTCTTGATGAGAAGAGGGCTCCCTTTTTAACAGTGATGAACTGACGACCAGGCAGTGTCACTTTGTAAGATTGAACAGAACTTTTAAAAATTGTAGCTGTGATATTTTTTCATCCACTTGATCCCCATTTGACCAATCATACTTTAGCTACGTACCTCACATGGAAATTTATATTTGTTGATACCTGAACAATGAGAACAGTTCATATGTACAGTATCAACTAAACACTGATTTTTATTCGGAGCTCGCTTTTGACAACCAAAATTGATTTAAAAGTTACTAGAACCTGGCATTCTATAAATATGTATTATTTGATTTATTAGTAATAAAGTTGATCTAAATGTTATCAAAAACTTCCAATAATACTTTATAATGGATTAGGCCCTACTGTTTGGTTTCTATGCACATCATTAATTAAATGTGCTAAGAAAAAAAAAATTTCCCCTCCTGCCATTGTGGTAACATGAATTTCCAGTTTACAAAAATAAAAATCAAGCTGTAGCTCTGCTTACCATGGCAACAAGCAATGCCACGCCACGCCACGCCACTGCGACTAGTTTTATGTGTCTTTTGTAACATTTAGGTCATTTTATGGTATAAAACTACTATAATTAAATAAAAATTTGAAATTTGGGAGCCTTTATAGTCATATAAGATTTTAATTCCTTTCTAATAGATAGATCCATGTATAAGCCATAAGTGAGTACAAACATATTTTTGTTAGATTTACTTTTGTTAGATTTACTTTGGTTTTTTTTTGCGAAAGAAATAATTATTACATAAATTCAAATTTTTAAATTAATTTTATTTAAGTGTAGGCTACAATATTGTTTACTAATACAAAGGTAAATATAAAATGACTTTATTTGTTATGAAATTATATCTTAAGATTGAATAAAAATCAATCAAATAAGGATTTTGCGAGAAAAAGATTAATAATTCTGAATACTCAAATTTTTCGAGTTTTGTAAAAAAATTCCTAGTCAAATTCGAACATATACTACTCAAACCCGAATCGAACTCCAATTTTCAACTACTCTTACACATATAATGTGTAGACTAATCTAATAAGTATGATAAAGTTAAAAAAAAGAGCTTTAGGGCAAGTACCCGCATTTTCGTGGAGGGAGAGTGGAAAATCTTTATTGGAAAAGCTCCCCGCTCCCCTTAGTATACCCAACTGGGATTACAACCCCGATCTCCCTGTCATCGTAAGTCTAGTCCGACATAAGCGTGACGCTTTAGACCATGCAGCTACCGAAGCAGGTCAAATGTGTGTAGCCCGAAAGTTAAGTAATACTTGGTGAGACCCAAATAGAAAATATAACTTTTGTAAGAAAGTAATCCTTTGTTGTAGACCTTCAGATATTTATTACTCTAACCAAAGTTGACTGGTTTTAACAACTATCACACCTCAGGACAGGAAACTATAATACAGGTTGTATCACTAATACCAGAATAAAAGATTCAAACCCTGTGCCATTTTGTTCAGTCCTCTATAATTGACCAGAGTTCTGCCTTAGATATGTTGACCTACTTGCCACCGAATCAAACTAATTAGATATTATATGACAGTAAACATTTATAGAAGTTGGATGAATCTCCTACTAAATTACTTTATTCTATGGAACGTGCTATAGAGCATAGATTTGGCTTCAGCAAGCACGCCCAAGCCTGAGAGGTTGTTGGATAGCTACCGATTTAACAGTTTTGATTTACGACTGACATGTCTATCGGTTCAGGAATGTTTTTTTTTCGAGAATAAAGACCGGTCGTTGTACTAGTGTGTGTGTGTGTGTGTGTGTGTGTGTGTGTGTGTGTGCGTGCGTGTTGGCTGTCTAAGAGAAAATGAGAGATCAAGATCCTTCAAACCATGTGTTCAAGATATTGCCACTTCGAAAAGAAACTTATTTATTTCCTACCTCCTTTCGTCCTAACCAACCCCTTCCCGCTCTACATTACATACAAATAAGTCAGTATGATTGTTGGAAGACAAAAAATATTAATGGAGACTTCTGTAGAATAGATCAAGGATATTAACTCTAGGGCACCCGTTGTGTTGTTTTAAAAAATAAGTAAGGGAAGGAGAGTTTTTTTTAATCGATCTCTGGAGAAAGGGCATCAGACAAAAAGGCCATTTATGCAGAGAGCGATTAATTTATAGTAAATAAACACGAACGAGATCATTTTAAAATACAGAGTGGTGTGTACCTATTATAATTTGTGATGAGACCTTTAAATCATTAGAACCTAACAGTTTTATACCTTCAGAAACAATTTCTTTAACATTACTAAGAAGGTTTATGAATCTGTACAAATATTAAATAGAACGTTAATATTAAGTAGATAATTTTCAATACTATCATTTATGGCGCTATGTTAATTTTTGGCCTACTAAGTTTAAAGAAACTCGACTCGGTGGCTGTATTGTCGAAGGTGCTACTATCGTAGAGTGCCAAAAACGAGAAGATCGGTGTTAGAACCCGGTTGGATTCACTTAGAAGTTTTTTTAAACTGTTTTGCATTTTACCTCCACGCAAACTCGGGTACACTTTCTGTAAATTCAACCTTCCTAGCCATTAACAGATTAGTGTAATTAGTACAAAGGTGTACAACCCAGACGGATAGTAGTAACACGGGGTGCTAAAAAAAAGTTTAAAAGTAACTTGTGAAATAAAGCATGCAACATCGAAATAAAAATTCTGCAAATGCTTATGAACCCAAATTTTTCATGGATCAACAAAATTGGCGGTTTGCTTGAGTTAAAAAAAACTAATTGATAATGTAGATCTAATTGACTGGTCTTATAGTGAGAATGTTTGGCAACGACACCGCATCAATTAACACATGATAAGTATTATAGGGTCTATTGAGTTTGACTTTGGCAGAAAATTCACAAACATTTTACTATCATTAAGAGAACTGGTTTATTTATAAGGGTTTAAGACAATAAACAACATATAATGTAAGCCTGAAGATAAACAAATATATTCCACTGTAAGCCCAATGTGAAACAATTTCCAAAAATTAATAATTAGTGCTAGTAATTAAGCCGCACAGCTTCTCTTCAAACAAGAACATTAATTAAATGTGTTTTGGTCACGCAAAATAAGAATTAAAAGAGTGCCCTACTTTAATGAGCATTGGCAGTTGAGAAAAAAAAAACACTCAAAAACTTTACTTCCCAACTGGTAACAGCTCTTACTTGCCAAAACGAGAAAACAGGTTCACCAACTTAACAGCTCTTAATATCTTCTACACACATTAACCACAATGGCAAATGGTCAATAGTTGACTTACCTTTCTACACTTAAACGCCAACAGACACAAAAGCCAACAGCAAAAAATAAAAATAAGTACATATATATATA
>CABFWO010001531.1:134185-144288 GCA_902155825.1 Timema genevievae | reverse complement strand
GTACGTAGCAACAGGAAGAAGAAGCACAAGGCAAGCAAGCAGGGCAGGACGCCACAGAATCCTGCAAAGAAAAAAGGACGTCAGGGGCCGGCAAGGAAACACACAGTACAACCAGGAGCGTCGAAAATCAATACGAGGGCCAACTCCGGCTCTCCGACGTCTTCCCGCGGGAAACAGGGGTTGGCAACTTCTTGTTTAAACATTATTCGGCAATCGTTGATCCTCCTAAAAGCATGGTTTGGCAAGTGGGTTGTTGTTATCAGGGCTAGCAAGTATTGACAGGGCTGTACTAGTAAACTGTTTACTAACCCTATTTATCAATTTTTTATATTGATTTATTTATTTAAGATATTTAAAGTTCACTTTCTGAACCGACTGTTTACATCAACACACGAGAATTTCTATGAGCAAGATCAAAAGGGCCTACCAATTTTAACAGGAAATGTATTTTCCACATTCCTTCCAGGGTTCTTTTACAAGCCACAATTGACATGAGACCGACCGCTTTATTTCCCTTCCGAAGGAATTTGTGATAAGAATTTTTTTTATCGCTCAGAAAAAAATCAGTTTAAACAGGCTGGGTTTGAACCCATGAACATCGGATCATGAGATTACCCCAAAACAACCGGGATCTACTTGATCGATTTGACCTACTACAAATGCAAAGGACAAATGTATATTTATAATTATTTTAAGGGCATGTATTATATCGAAAAGGAGAAAATAATTTACAGGTACATTCCCGTAAATACTTGCTTACCTTAGCAACAGCTCGCGAGGCAAACCCCGATAAAAAAGTTAGTAATAGGCCTTCTTTTATCTTATAATCAATTTGGCATAGGGCTTGAATTGAACTCCCTACTTTAAATCAGTCTTCAAATAGTAACGCTATAGTAATCTTTCTAAAATTTGACGAAGAAAATAAAATATATTTGAAGCCGAACACCATTACTTAGTAGTGACATAACTACATCCAACATCTTTATTATCTAGTCCAAGATTCTGCTACCTATTCAGCGTTGGTTTTTATTTGTGAATGCTTTTAAATATGGTGGTACTTTATTTTAGCGAGTTATGACTTGAATAAATTATACAACTTCAGATTTTTACGAAATTTATTGAAAAATATTTATCAAATATATTTTACTCTAATTAGGTTTAAGAGTAGTCTAATCGTTTGGAAATAATAAAAATTGTTTTGATAGTAGCAGTAATTTAATTTGGTGAAATATAATATGTATATCTTTATATATATATATATGTATATATAAAACGTCTAGGATATTTAAGAACCCTTGGTAGGTCAAGTTTTAAATATTAAGTTTTGTTTGTGTATAGTCCCCTACTTAAGTTGGCTCTAAATTAATATTTCTTAATTTTATTTTAAAATTTTTAACAACAATTTGTGTAAATTTATTTTACTTATGATATTAATTCAAGAATACTTTTGTCAATAAAGAAAATTTAATTTTGTGTTTTAGATTTGTGGTCTGTATTAAAAATAAAACAAAAGCCAGCAAATTATCTAATCATGGGGCATAGTAGAACTATTAAAATGTTTGCTACACTAACTTTTAAATAAATGCAATGATATATTTTATTGGCGGTTATTTGACTAGCCAATATCATATTTCTGGCAAAAAAGAGCGTTAACTAGTAATTATTAAAGCATTTTAAAAGCATTAAAACTTGCTGAACTAATAGGCTTCACTTTATTAGTATCTTTATTACTAATCTTTCGCAGGCCTTGATTAAATAGCGATTCTAAATTTTGGACACCCGAACATCTTAATGTATTCCCTGTGCAACCACAAAACCTCCTTCCTACACGTTTCTTGTTGTTCCTTTATACAAGAAGCTGCATTTATCATCATCTAATTACCTAGTTGGGTTTCACTTTTTTACCGACCTTCACAGTAACAAGAGATTCAAAGTTTCAAATTAGACAAAACACTGTAATGTTTGTTTATTTTTTCCTGAAAACTCACTTAAAATATTAATGTCAATAATATAATTTATGGTATATGATTAGGCATTATAAAGACAGTTTTTAGTCAAAGTAATCAAATTTGGCTAAGGTAATTTAATATTTGAGTAATTTTGAAGAAACAAGACTATTATTATAGGTCCTACTTGAAAATATTATTTTTCAAAGTTGTAATCTATAGCTAGATTATTTAAATATATTCAAGGAGAAAAAAAAAGAAACTAAGAAGAAATTACATCGATAGTAATAATCTAATAAGAAAGTAAGCTAATAGAATACATGCTTTTTTTTTAAGTATTTGAAAATATATAGGCCTACTGTATATTTTATTGGTAGGCCTACTAAAAAGGACGAACATTTTATAAGACCTACGTACCTTTTCCTAATTATTACCCAGCCACTATTCTAAACCTCTATTTATAGACCCTATTAATTAATATCTTCATTTTTTCCATTACACATCAGAAATATATACAAAAAAAAAAAATTCTTGGTGTTCAAATGACAAAATTTTAGATGTTAGACATAAGGTTGACTAAAAGTAAAATATAGTACTTTTTTAAACTTCCCCGAACTTTCACCTCCACCATACAGGTCACAAAGCTGATGCATTGAAAAGATACGACAGAATTTGTGAAGACCAAAAAAAAGAAGATAAAAGATACCCAAACAGTAAAAACATTATAGAAGAAAACCATCGCAGTATTCTTGAGAACGAAACAAATAAATACCAACACAACAAATAAAAAGAAATCTCTTTACCTTCAGAACCTTCGGTTACTTTCACTTTTTTAACCTTTCAAAGAAAAATAGATTTGTAAAAGTCTTCCAATTTTTATTTAGAGTAATTTCCTGTGAAAATGACTTGAAAAAATGTTTTAAGATGACACAAATGACTGTTTTTCTCCGAGGATAAATGAAACGCTTCGGCTAGAATACTGTAAGGGTGGGAAAAACAGGGGAGCTTGGCTGCGGGGAGGGTTCGGGAGCAATTCCACCCCTAACCCACAACCCTACTTTTACAAAAGAAGTGACTTCGACCGGTTAGCCTACTATCCCAACGACAAAAATCGATTCGTTCGAAAAATGAAATGAAATTTTTTTTGTTTATGATGTGACCTAATAGTCACAATTTTCATTTTCATCATATTAAATAAGGATAAAAAGGATAGTTTAATAAGAGGATGTGTACCCACATTAGCATGAATAGAAGTTTAAGCAAAAAAGTAGCTTTAGGGAAACTATCCTTACGCTCTCAGTCTGGATTCAAACCTCAACCTTCACTTCACCACGAGTCAGTAGGCTATATTGAGAGAATAATGCCTTAAAACGCGTGCTTAAAGACGCAGGTACGCCTTAAAAACCATTCAAAATTTGGGAAAATCCCAAATTTTCTTGGTATAGGCCTTTAATTTGAGATTAACATTTTTACAAAAAACTTTCCAAGTATTGGTTAATATTCCAAAACATTTTCGGTATGATCTAAAATTGTATACAATAACTCTTATGGCGTCAGTCAGAAATAAAACTATACCGACTGAGAGACCGCCATCTGCTGTTGAAGATAGTGCCAAATTATCCGAATAGAGGCTGTCATGTGGTCAGCTAAACGAACCCTCTAGCAATATCTCACCGAAGCCGCCACTTTTCCTGTCAAGTAGCTCTTCTATATTTTCCTCGCGAGGCCGAGTTGACCCCGTTCCAGGCCCACAGTTTCACAGAAAATATAAGCTCCAGGGATCGAATCCGAAACCTATACATTTATAGCCAGGAACTCTGATCATTAGACCATAGAGGCGGTCATATTGTATACAATGCAAAATTTAATTCAGTCATGTAAATAATCAATTTTCGGGGGTGACAGATTCTTAAGCGAAATCAACACAATAATAGATACTAAGCCAAAGTTCCCGGTTTCGATTCCCGTGTCCAGGTGTCATTTTTCAATTCTCAGAATATGATATCTAAGTGGAGAATTCCTCACTAAAATGCTTAAATAATAGCTTCGGCTATTTGATTCTTCGATAATAGATAGCTTATTTAAATTTCTAAGTGATATTCGTAGACACTATTTTACATAACTTATGCTCCCTAAGCAACGAAAAGTTGAAGAATTATAATATAAGGATTAAGACTAAGAATAGTTTCGAGAACCCAAAACATTGTGCGGCCATGACGTGTCTTTGGTGGCGGAAAACAAGCGTCCAGTCGCCGTCTACCATACAAGCCCCGCCTCGCGGCCAATCATCGACCCGATCCGGGGCACCCTTGCTCGCACTCGCGTAGACCCCGTGGCCTGCTTGCCGACCGCCATCTTGTAACCGGTCTTGCTAAGCAAGTTACCAACTGCCGAGCAGCGTGTTGCATTTGTTTTTATTTTCGCTTCTTGATTTACTTCACCAAAAAAGTGGTTTTTTGACAGAAAAACGTCAACTCGTCAAAACTATAACTAATATGATAACACATTTTATTTATTCGCTGTGTTATTTGACTATAATCTTGAATGATATCATCGTAGTATATGTTTTTAAATGTGTGTTTGTTTTGGTGCTGCTAAAGATGGTTTATTACTTTGGCATCGAATGGCTTCTTATGTGTGGTAATAGAAGACGTGCTTTCTTGTATGTTGAGGTCCTCTAATTTACTTTTGTAGAATTGTAGTAATAAGTTTAGCTTTTTTTTAAAAAAACTTGCTAGATAAATCCTATTTTTTTTGTTTGATTCCACAGCTATGCATGACTTAGTTTTGATACTAGAAATAATTTACGGGATTAATTTAGTCTTAATTCAAAAATGTTGATATGCCTTGTTTATAAATAACGACTATTTTTTTTGTTCTTTTTTTAGTTATGCTAGGAATGGGAGCTTTGATAAACCGTTCCATAATAATTGAGCCATTATAGATAGAAAAACAAAAGCTTAGACTAGACGCTCTCTGTCTAAAAGAAGAAAAAAACTCCCGATGGAGAATCGTGAGGTGTATTTTACTTGCCTCAGGTAATGATACATCAAGATCATGTATTATTGAACAAGTAATGCATATCTAATAGGCGTGCTCACCTATTAAAGTATAAAATTGTGTTTCGCCCTATACGAATGCCTGTTGCTTTGTAGAACTTGTAGCTACGACTTTTGATTGAATCATTTACCATTAGGCAATAGTAAGTTAAAGGACAACATTTTCTATTTTAGCTTTCTAAACACGACGCCCAATACAGATAATATAAAAAGGCCTAAAGTAAACTATCTTTTTGTTCGCAATGAGAAAACGCTACCAAAATAATCTTGATAAATATTTCATGCATCGTGAACTTTTTTTTATTGTATCTTTGTTTACCATGTGCAAAAAAAAAAGATTTTCATTATAGAAGGGTTATTTAAGGTTAAATCTTAAAATAAGATGACAAAAAAAAGAGTGGGCTATAAACACTCGATTGTTTTTATTGCTTCTATCTTATCTTTTATTCGAGTTTCATTTGCTTAAGAAACGATGTAGCCTACTTTCTACTTATTTTGGTTTTATACCTATTCTCTCCTACTTTCCTTTATCAACATGATATTCTTTCATCGTTAAATATCACATAGGCCTATAAGTTGTATTATGTAAATGGTAACTATGTTGACATTTGACATGAAAAGCTCAATTTAAAACCTTTCTTGCACGCATATTTTAATATCATTTTTTGGGCCACCAATAATAAATATAATTTTTTCCCTACATAATGTTTTTAGTCGTAATTTTATTAACATTCAAACACACAAACTCACCTTTAATTTTATATATATATATATTTTTCAATTCCATCGCTTTTCGAGTCTAGGCCTTGACTAGACCTATTAGTAAAATTGAAATCACATAGCCTGCAATTTATATTGGCTACATATTATTCACCCCATTTTGATCAAACTTAATTTTTAATTAATTTGACAATTCTTACTACTTACATTTAAATATAAAATCCTAAGTTAAGTTGATCTGTGGTGCCGTAGTAAATTTATTGACTTTATTCAAAACTTAATTTTCCTTGATGACACAAACAAATAAAATATAAAACCTAAGCCTCGTAAATTTGTTTCTTCTTTATATGTTTTAAATTTTAACCTTGGTTTCATTCAAACATTCAACTAAGCAATGCTATCAATTAACAAAGAAGGTGTGGAATGCCAGGCCTGCGACGTGGTTCGGATCCCACGTTAAACTGTAGGTCCTCCATTTCATAATAATAATAATATTATTTTATTATTATTATTTTATTATAATAATAATAATAATATTTATTATAATAATAATATTATTATTTTTTTATTATTATTATTATTATTATTATTATTATTATTAATAATAAGCAACAAATTTTTCCACAGTATCTAGTCATTGGTATTATTATGTTGAGCTCTACATTTTTAAAAAGTATTTTAATTATTGTTTTGTACAAACTAAAACGAATAAACTATAATAAATGGTCTTATAGAAAGAGACTACCTAGTTTTCTGTATGCAAGAAGGTCTACTCGACTAGAACAATATATCTGAAAAACCAGCCTAACTTGAGCATTTGAATCTAGAAAAGCTACAATTAAGTTTATTTAATACAATCTTTTACGATATAGGCCTAGTTATGAAACCAAATAAATGTATTAATGAAGTCATACACTTCAATCAGGAATTACTTCATGGGGATTTATGTCATTTGGTCACCATATAAGCCTTATTACTTACTTCTCTATGGTATTATGAACTCGAAAGTTAATTGTCGTACTTAAAAAAGTATGCCACCAATCCCTATTTTAAGCTAGTTCCATCCAGTCCACCTCATTACACCCTATCTCTTTCAGATATATTCTTAATTTAGTAGCCTATTTAAATAACAGCTTTAAGGGTAGATATTTGGCAAACCGTTTAGTTTTAAAAGTTAAAGGTCCAACTTATAGACAAATTAAGTCAGTTTTCATTATTAACGATGTTTAATAAAAGGATTAGGCCTACACCCGTCATTTAAAATATTCTTCCCAAAGTATTTCACATCTAGAACTTTTACTCTCATATATTAAAGGTTGTCCAAAAAATAACTTATTTAAAAAAATACTTCACAAAATTTAATACCCAGGGCCTAATAACCTACACACCATATTTATTGTATTGAATTATTTTGATAAACATAAGAGACCCATCATTTTCCCAATAAGGTTCACCCCTCTCCACGTGTAGCCTACTCTCATTATGCACTGGAGTATGATCGCTAATAATTTTTGGTTCGAAACAATTGTCCCGCCTCCTCTGCCTCAACACCCCCCTTCCACCCCGTCTCTTTCAACCAACCTCGTGGCAATTTACGAGGCCCCAGGAGCGGAGAAATATTTGTCGTCATGTCAACGTTTTGTCGACGTCATAACGAAATGAACTCCCGGGGCCATACATGGTGGGGTGAGATATATGAACACGAGGAAGGTGGAAAATGAGGTTGGTGTGGGGGGGAGGGTTTTTGTTTTATAAACCGGCATAGGACAGTTTGAAGAGGTCAATAGGGACCACTCCCCCTATATAGGTGCTCTGCCACACAATACATGGGGTCAATGCGACAGAGGCTTCCCCCCCACCCCCTAAACCCTCTCACACCGAACATATAGGGACCTATACATACACAGCCGACGTCATCGCTATGGTTAGGGTCGATTATTCTGATAAAATAGGGCTACTGATAAACGGTCTCCGACATGATAAACTGAGGTGGCCGTCAGTGGAATATTTTTCATATCCTGTTTTAAAAACCTATTTGGAAGATTTGAGTATTTTATGTGTTTTATGCTGTCACAAAAATACTACTTTTGAAATCTACTTTTTTAAGTTACGTATACAATTTAATGATACTTTTTTTTGACCTTGTACCTATAAAATCATATATTTTGTAAACGCTGGGGAACCGGTATTTCAACTCTTACTTAGTCAAGCATAAATATTTACTGTTTATTCAAATCAAGATTCTTTACTTTTTTTTTTTAGAGGGGGTGAGCTTGTAGGTACGTATAAAATACTCGAGATAATTTATAAAGGCAACTCTTGTAGTTACTATTTACTTTAGTTTTCTACATGAGACAATCAATCATCCGCCGCTAGTTTGAGTAGTTGTCGCCAGTAGCGTGGCATGGCGAGAGGTACTCACCATGTCAGGCTGACATAATTTGTTTGAATTGTAATTCTACCCAAGATATGTTCTCAATACTCGTTAGATCTATCATCGATCAGGTACACCCGGAAATACGTTCCCATACAGCAGCGTTTTTCAAACCGTGGTAAGTGTACCCCCATATGGTTAAGTGCAGACCCGGATTTAAGGAAGGGCGACAAGGACTAACGCCCCAGGGAATCAACCAAACTGTTTCAATAAAAAAAAACTCTTTTGGTTCTGTAGATTTCAGTCATATTAAGATATTAAAAATTCATTACTTATAAGTTACCAATTTTTATTTTTTATGACAAAATATTAGGCCTGCTTGTCAATGGTTAATTTTTGTTTTAACAAATCTTATTTTTTGAGATTACAATATTTCCTTATTCAAACAATATATTTAACATTATGCTTTAACAGTTAATTTTGTAAAGAAAAAAATACTAATGTCGAAACGTTGAAAAGAAAAAAAAAAGTTTAATGTTGAGGCCTCCACGTGCCATACCACTGAGTTTTAATCTTCACATTTATGTTTTGATACCAGTGAGCTTGATAAACAAATTAACTCTGATTATGCCGTAATGTTATGGACGTTGATAAGCCTTTCCTCTCATCACGGATTTGTTTCGTCTACCATTAAATATTAATTAAAACGACTGTTTCTAACAAACAGTTATTTTGATGAAGTGCTGGAAGTAGTATGTTGGCCAGGCCGTTGCCCCGAAAGTGGTAGGGCCTATGTGACTGGAGAAAGCTTGAGAAAAAAATTGTCATAAAATTATTTAGCATAGAGTAGAGTACAAGTACATATTTAATACGCTTGATAAAATGGGTATTAATAAGATTAGGTAAGGAGTTTCGGAGAAAATAATGACATGTGAAATATTCTGGCAACAATCAACGATACGATACAGTTTGATATTTTTTACCTCATAAAGTGAGAAATTTTGTAAGATTCGAATGTAGTACACAATGTAGTCTTCGGTAGTATACATCTCAAGTATCCTAAAAGTTTTATTGTTTTTAACTACAGTAATTCATGAAAGTCCTTTCTATTCATAATTTTTTTTTTTTACAAATTTCTTAATTGATGGGAGTGTCTTATTTTTACTAAAAAAACTTCTTCGCCCTTAATTAGTTATAGGCCTACCTATATTATACAAAACCGAATAAGAAAATAAATTCATGTATTTCAACTCATTAAAAAAAATGTACAATCCAAACAATCCCTAGAGTAAAATTTATTTGCAGCCTTGGCATGAAAAAGAGGAAACATAAAAACAAACAAAAAAACAATTTTTTTTGCCACCTTGTCTCAATACCTATCCGCGCTATACTCAAAACACACCAATCAGATGAAGTATACCCGCATTTGTTTTGAGGAAGAGTGTAAAACTGCTAATGAAAAGCATGCACCCTCAATTCACTCTAACGGGATTTAAATCCCGATCTCCATCATTGGCGGTCCAATCAATTGTTACAGAGTGTCACATTAGATTCCTCGGACTATTCGACCACCGAAGCGCGTTAGAATGGGTAATTAGGGATAGGGAACTTTACTAGTAAATTACAGTCATATTCATTGGAACCACCTCTAGTTTGCATATATAAGCTATGGACTACAAATTTATTTTAAATTCTACCGCCCACATTTCTACGTCACAAGTCTAATTAAAGTCATGTAATAAAGTAAACATATATTTAAAAAATTAGAGACCTATATTTATAAATAATACTCTTTTCACTTACTTATCAGTTTGACTAAAACGTTGTAATATAACCTTGTTTATTCATCTTACATTTGTTATGATTAAATTCGACTATAGACATATCTGACATTGACAATTGAAGGATGGGTGACAGTGCGTTGTAAACTAAAAAACCAGCGCGTTTATAAAACTCACAGCTTGGCGTCATTTTCTTTGCTTTTTTTTTTTTTTTTTTTTTTTT